>JACEFZ010001645.1:92500-183610 GCA_014155875.1 Cepaea nemoralis | reverse complement strand
AGAGTTTTTGGGTTTACAGTGAAGGGCATTATTAATTGTCTGAGAGAGAATGTGATGGTTGTTGTCATCATGAGGGAGACAAGAGACATAATGACGATACTGATTGTTACAAAAACGATGTCCCTAAAGCAGAAACGTCCTACTGGTCTGTTATGTGATAAGGTCGTAACATTTTGTATGCCCGAATGCGCAGGAGGAATTGATGGCCTGTCTTCCTCAGTTAGCGGACGACGAACGGAGACGTCAAATCCTTGTCCAGCCGCGCTCATTGCGTTATCAACGAGGTCGCATATCAGCTACAATAACGAGCATGCTTAAACTGATTGTGGTGGAGGTAGTAAATGATAATGGAGTTAGTTATGACAAATACGATGATGTTATTGAAGATTATGGTGGTAATCATGATTGAGATGGTAGTGATTACGTTAATAATGGAAATAATCAGGATATTAAATACAATGGTCGTTAAAGATGGCAAGTGATTGGGAAGATACAGGTAATGAATTCTTCGATTATGTTATTGGTATGGATGATGTTTGCCGTAATGATGATGACGATGAGAAAGAAAAGTAATGACTGTGGTGTATAACAGTGATGACGACGACGACGACAAAGAAAATTACCAGTATTCTCATGGAGTAATCCTAGCCGTCTACTGAAGCCAAGACCGCTTCTACTTCAATTTTATATTTATGTGTCTAGTAGCGGTCTCTTGATTATTGCATCGTGTGTATACATTATTCATCTCTGTACGACTGTTTAATTATAAAGATGGTTCATTTGCACTAAGTTTCGTCAAGGTGATTTGCACAAGCATTGATTGAACTTTCTATTCTTGCCTTTGACTGTCCCTAGTGTAGTTTTAAGGCAACAGGGTTTGACCCTCGTCTGTTCCCAATCCCCCGACCAACCAACTAACAAAAGCAAGGAACCAACCAAAACAATCAACCAATCAACCAAACATCGAACAATTCAACCAATCAACCAAACAACCACCCAGTCACCAACCAACCAAAACAATCAACCAAGCAAAACAGCCAAACAACCAACCAAAACAACCAACCAACCAACCAAACATCGAACAATTCAACCAATACAACCACAACCAACCGCCAACCAACCAACCCACCACCAAACATCAAGCAACCAAAACAACCACCACCCACCAAGGAACCAAATAACCAACCAAACAACCAACCAACCAAACAAACAGACCAACCAACCAAAGCAACCAACCAACCAAATCAACAAACCAACCAAATCTACCAACCACCAAAGCAAGCAACCAACCAACCAAAGCAACCAACCAACCAACCAACCAAAACAACTAACTAACCAAAGCAACCAACCAACCAACCAAACAAAGAACTAACCAAACAACCAACCAACCAACCAAACCAACCAACCAAAACAATTAATCAACCAAACAACCGACTAAACAACCAAACAACCAACCAAATAACCAACCAACCAACTAAACCAACCAACCAACCAAAACAATTAATCAACCAAACAACCCACTAAACAACCAAACAACCAACCCAAACAACCAACCAACCAAACAACCAACCCAAACAACCAACCAACCAAACAACCAACCCAAACAACCAACTAACTAAACAACCCACTAAACAACCAAACAACCAACCAAACAACCAATCAACCAAACAACCAAAACAACCAAACAACCAAACAACTAACCAACCAAAAAACCAACCAACCAAACAAAACAATTAATCAACCAAACAACCCACTAAACAACCAAACAACCAACCAAACAACCAACCAACCAAACAATCAACCCAAACAACCAAAACAACCAAACAACCAAACAACTAACCAACCAAAAAACCAACCAACCACCCATTTATTCCAAACAAATAAACAACCAAGCAAATAACAAACCAACCAACCAAACAACCAACCAGCCAAAACAACCAACCAACCAAATAACCCACTAAACAACCAAACAACCGATTAACCAACCAACCATCCAACTAAACAACCAACCAACCAACCAACCAACCAATCAACCAACCAACCAAACAACCAATCAACCAGTCAGCCAGCCATTCAACGAAACAAATAACCAATCAACCAACCAAATAAGCAAAACACTAACCAAATAATCAATCATCCAGCTAACAAAACAACCAGGCACCCAACTACCGAGCCAAACAACCAATCAACTAAAATACACTCTCCTGGATAGAAATATTAAAAGTAAAATACGTGGCCGGAATAGAATGAGTTGCATAAACTAGAGAGCGGCATATACAAGGTGATACGACCATCTTTCCTCTACACACCCTTTCCTTTCAAAGAAGTATCAATCGCCGGAAATTGTAAAGTGCATGACATCTAAGGACATTGTAAATAGCATGACATTGAAGGACATAGTAAATACATCACAATTGAGGAAATTGTATAGTATATGACATTTAAGGACATTGTAAAGGGCATCATACTTAAGGCCATTGTAAAATATATGACATTAAAGGACATTGTAAAGGACATCACACTTAAGGACATTGTAAAGTACATGACACTTAAGGACATTGTAAAGTACATGACACTTAATGACATTGTAAAGCACTCCACACTTAAGGACACTGTAAAATACGTGACATTTAAGGACATTGTTTTTTTGTTTTTTTTGGAGCTCGCTCGCTTTGAACTCAAGCGTAGTCTATAACCTCACTTCCAGTAGCGCTGGACTGAATTTTACGTGTGGGTTAGCTTCTCCTATTACCAGTGTCCCTCGCCACGAGGTGAACCCACTCTGACTTCAGATGTACTTGCAATTTACGTCCCCAAGTCAAGGACGACAGGTCAACATTTTAGTCCAACTGTCTGGTGTAGGGGTTGAACCTCTTACCTCAGCATCAGCACACGGGATGAAAAAGGACATTGTAAAGTACAAGGCACTTAAGGACAGTGTAAATGCATGCCATTTAAGGACATTGTAAAGTACATGACACTTATGAATACTGTAAACTAATGACATTTAAGAACATTGTAAAGTACATGCCATTTAAAGACATTGTAAAATATATGTCAATTAAGGACATTGTAAACTAATGACAATTAAGGACATTGAAAAGTACATCTCACTGACGGACATTGTAAAGTGCAGGACATTTAAGGATATTGTAAAGTACAGGACATGTTTACACGTCATGAGGCCTAAGGGGCATATAATGCTTGCGCCATATTTCTGTAGACCTCGGTGTGGTCGAAAAGCGTTCGCTCTCAAACTTCCAGAGCGCTGATGATTAGCTGTGGATTAATTCCCTACACCGGTGAGTTGGACTTAAACGTTGACGACTTCTCGTGCATAAAGCAATGGCAAGCTGCTCAACGTAATATTCCCTAATCAATATGGGCTTGATCACAACATCCGGCAAAGGACATGCACATGTTTTAAACTGATAAGTGCCAATCAGAAAGTAGGTTTAGACCTGACATTGTAAATTCCCAGTCTCTGGACATTGAAATTGCGAAAGATACCACGAAACAAAACTTGATACACAATCAAATGAACAAGTATTAAATTGTAAATTTCCGTTCGCTTAACATTGAAATTCAGAAAGATACCACGAAACAAAACAAATAATACGTTGGCCTTAGTATGGCGATATATCGTCATTCTGTCCAAATGGGAGGGCACATTTGACGATATATTATACTTCGTCACTGAATCAGTTAATCGTCGCTCGACGATAATGTCACTGAAATAACAAGAGATAAGCTGATGGGTATTGATTTGATCTCATAGAAGTACAGGATACAAACAGGGTGCCTTGTTGGCAGTGAGTAGAGCACACACGATGCTACAGCGAGGTTATGTCGCCTTTTGGACCTGGAACTGATCCTATAGCAACCCCTGTGTTTGTTGTCTAGTGCGGCCATAGGTCTCTACTTGTGCCCTTTATGTCTGTGGATGCCCAGTGATATATCATAGGTCTCTACTTGTGCCCTTTATGTCTGTGGTTGCCCAGTAATATATCATAGGTCTCTACTTCTGCCCTTTATGTCTGTGGATGCCCAGTGATATATGCGAATGTGCTCCTGATGTTGCGTTAAAGAATATCTCGGGTACTCGAGGTGAGTGGACATCGTGTAGCGGCTGATCAAGGAGTTAGTGTGTTCGGTGGTGAGTGGACATCGTGTAGCGGCTGATCAAGGAGTTAGTGTGTTCGGTGGTGAGTGACATCGTGTAGCGGCTGATCAAGGAGTTAGTGTGTTCGGTGTGAGTGATATCGTGTAGCGGCTGATCAGGAGTTAGTGTGTTCGGTGGTGAGTGGACATCGTGTAGCGGCTGATCAGGGTTATGTGTTCGGTGGTGAGTGGACATCGTGTAGCGGCTGATCAAGGAGTTAGTGTGTTCGGTGGTGAGTGGACATCGTGTAGCGCTGATCAAGAGTTAGTGTGTTCGGTGGTGAGTGACATCGTGTAGCGGCTGATCAAGGAGTTAGTGTGTTCGGTGGTGAGTGGACATCGTGTAGCGGCTGATCAAGGAGTTAGTGTGTTCGGTGGTGAGTGGACATCGTGTAGCGGCTGATCAAGGAGTTAGTGTGTTCGGTGGTGAGTGGACATCGTGTAGCGGCTGATCAAGGAGTTAGTGTGTTCGGTGTGGTGGACATCGTGTAGCGGCTGATCAAGGAGTTAGTGTGTTCGGTGGTGAGTGGACATCGTGTAGCGGCTGATCAAGGAGTTAGTGTGTTCGTGGTGAGTGGACATCGTGTAGCGGCTGATCAAGGAGTTAGTGTGTTCGGTGGTGAGTGGACATCGTGTAGCGGCTGATCAAGGAGTTAGTGTGTTCGGTGGTGAGTGGACATCGTGTAGCGGCTGATCAAGGAGTTAGTGTGTTCGGTGGTGAGTGGACATCGTTGTAGCGGCCTGATCAAGGAGTTAGTAGTGTTCGGTGGTGAGTGGACATCGTGTAGCGGTGATCAAGGAGTTAGTGTGTTCGGTGGTGAGTGGACATCGTGTAGCGGCCTGATCAAGGAGTTAGTGGTGTTTTCGCGTGGATAGAAGTGGACATCGTGTAGCGGCTGATCAAGGAGTTAGTGTGTTCGGTGGTGAGGGACATCGTGTAGCGGCTGATCAAGGAGTTAGTGGTTTCGGTGGTGAGTGGACATCGTGTAGCGGCTGATCAAGGAGTTAGTGTGTTCGGTGGTGAGTGGACATCGTGTAGCGGCTGATCAAGGAGTTAGTGTGTTCGGTGGTGAGTGGACATCGTTGTAGCGGATGATCAAGGAGTAGTGTGTTCGGTGGTGAGTGGACATCGTTGTAGCGGCTGATCAAGGAGTTAGTGTGTTCGGTGTGATGCTGGGACATCGTGTCAGCGGCTGATCAAGGAGTTAGTGGTTCGGTGGTGAGTGGACATCGTGTAGCGGCTGATCAAGGGAGTAAGTGTGTTCGTGTGGGGATCCAGAAAGTGGACATCGTGTAGCGGCTGATCAAGGAGTTAGTGTGTTCGGTGGTGAGTGGACATCGTGTAGCGGCTGATCAGGAGTTGTGTGTTCGGTGGTGAGTGGACATCGTGTTAGCGGCTGATCAAGGAGTTAGTGTGTTCGGTGGTGAGTGGACATCGTGTAGCGGCTGATCAAGGAGTTAGTGTGTTCGGTGGGTGAGTGTACATCGTGTAGCGGCTGATCAAGGAGTTAGTGTGTTCGGTGGTGAGTGGACATCGTGTAGCGGCTGATCAAGGAGTTAGTGTGTTCGGTGGTGAGTGGACATCGTGTAGCGGCTGATCAAGGAGTTAGTGTGTTCGGTGGTGGGTGGACATCGTGTAGCGGCTGATCAAGGAGTTAGTGTGTTCGGTGGTGGGTGGACATCGTGTAGGCGGCTGATCAAGGAGTTAGTGTGTTCGGTGGTGAGTGGACATCGTGTAGCGGCTGATCAAGGAGTTAGTGTGTTCGGTGGTGAGTGGACATCGTGTAGCGGCTGATCAAGGAGTTAGTGTGTTTCGGTGGTGAGTGGACATCGTGTAGCGGCTGATCAAGGAGTTAGTGTGTTCGGTGGTGAGTGGACATCGTGTAGCGGCTGATCAAGGAGTTAGTGTGTTCGGTGGTGGGTGGACATCGTGTAGCGGCTGATCAAGGAGTTAGTGTGTTCGGTGGTGAGTGGACATCGTGTAGCGGCTGATCAAGGAATTAGTGTGTTCGGTGTATGCATCACCCAAACCTCGGTAAAGATAGACAGACAGACAGACAGACAGACAGACAGACAGACAGACAGACAGATAAACGTGCAGTTTGTGGACGGACAGACTGACAGGCAGACGCATATACATATAGACAGACGGATATACAGACGGACAGACGGATATATAGATAGACATAAAGAGAAGGATAGATAGACTTATGGATATACGGGCAGACACACTGATAGACTGGCAGACGGATAGAGACAGACAGACACTGAGAGAGAGGGATAGACAGACAGACGGATATACGGGCAGACAGATTGATAGACAAACTGATGGATATACGTACAGACAGAGGGATAGACAGACATACGGACAAACAATCAGATAAACAGGAAGACAGATTGAAGGGCTTTCGGACATTGAAATATATAATTATACAGACCGACAAACAGACAGACAGACTCGCACATCCACAGACTGACAGATAGACTCACATATACACAGACAGACAAACAGATAGATAGAAAAACAGACAGAGAAAAAGACTTACAGATATGTTTATACAGGCAGACTGACAGGCAGACAAACAAACATCCTATACCAGGATGGCCCAAGAGCCACAAACAGCCCAGCCTTCAATGAGCCATGGACACAAATCGGTGTCTGCGTAAATTGGGGCAAAACTCCCGATCACTAATGCACAGGACTACTGAGTGAATTCATGTTCGCCATTGCATCTACAGCTGAAAAAAAAAAAAAAAAACATCTAATGGCAGTGAAAATTTGGTTTCTGGGGAAAATAAAGAAAAACCAATGAGCAATTCCTACAATAAAGCAATGAAAACCGTACACTGATTAGAGAAATTAGACGCAGACAGTCACAACTTTTTAGGCACGTTATGAGAAGACATAAACAGGAGCACTTGGCGACAACTGGAAAAATTGAGGGGGAAAGAACAATGGGAAGAAAGAGAAGTAAATATGTGGATGGCTTGACCACATGACATGGCCGAGACAAGACCACAGCGCTGATCCACGACTCTGATGATCGTATGAGATGACCGCTTTCGCATATCCGCAAGGCACATGATGATGATGATGATGATGATGATGATGATGATGATGATGATGATGATGATGATGATGATGATGATGATGATGATGATGATGACGACGATGATGATGATGATGATGATGATGATGATGATGATGACGATGATGATGATGATGATGATGATGATGATGATGATGATGATGATGATGATGATGATGATGATGATGATGATGATGATGATGATATACATTAAATGTCAAGCAGGTCCCAGAGTGTAAATATCCAGGCAGCATTTTACGAGCACACCAGGTTCAACAGATTTAGCACCATATATATAAATGGCACATAAAGTGACTGATCTGCTGTTAAGGTAAGAGTTGCACTGATGCATTATTTACACTTAGACAAATGTGTGAAAAAACTATCGAATATAGTGACCAGCAGAATATTGTGTTTGTAGATCAGGAGAAGGCTTTCGATAGAGCAGACAGATACAAATTATGGACCATCCTTGAAGACTATGGGATACCAAGGGCAACTGCTAGAAAACATCATAGTCATGTACCACTCGAGCCGAAGTGCAGTAAGAACACAAGAATGTGTATCAGATATGTTCACAGTCAATACAGGAGTGAGGCAGGGATGTGTGCTCTCTCCCCTGCTATTCAATATCTACATGGACAGAATCTCCAAAGAAGCAAGTCTCGACAGAACAGATTCAGAAAATTTAGAACTCTTTATTTACTCCAGATGAAACAACTGACCCACAGGGAATAAATGAACTTCTATTTGCAGACGATCAGTGCCTGTTTTACAGCGATGAGGGCAGACTACAAAATCATATTATTAATCCGAGTTCAACCTGCAGCAGATACAATATGAGTATAAACACAGCCAAAACCGAAGTAATGCAAGTTAGCAGATCGCCAGGCCCAATAATTATACAGATAAATAACACAACTCTGAAACAAGTTAATGAATTCAAATACCTTAGAAGTATGATCACAGAAGATGGCAGATTGGACAGAGAAATTAAAATCAGATGTCAAAAAGCAAGTGCACTTACATATCAACTATCACCCTTACTGAAACATCCAAACATACTCATGCCCGCAAAACGACAGGTAATAAACAGCATATTCACACCAACCTTATGCTACCAATCTCAAACCTGGACTTTATCCAAATTACACCTTCGCAAAATCAACACCTGCGAAATGAGATGCCTGAGGAGAGCTGCCAACTTAACAATCCGAGACCGAGTAAGAAATGCTATTATCAGACAGACTGTGGGATCAACACCTTGTGCCACATTTATTGAAAGACAGAAGATCAAGCTGGTTTGGCCATGTCGTTAGAATGCAAAATCAGCAACTACCATCACTGGCCTTACATCACAGATCATCTGCGACGAGACCACGAGGACGTCCAAGACGAAAATGGATTGACGACATTAGAGACATTGTACAACCACACGGAATAACACTATCCAGTGCCGCCCACCGGACGATCGAACGCAAATTATTCCTCCCCACGACGCTTGAAGGCAGAAGTGGAAGATGATGACTGATGATGATGATGATGATGATGATGATGATGATGATGATGATGATGATGATGATGATGATGATGATGATGATGATGATGATGATGATGATGATGATGATGATGATGATGATGATGATCAGTTGCCGGCCTTTCCACCCATGGTGGTTATCATGGAAGTCAAACGACAAACGATAATTTTGTTGTAAACTCAGTTTATCATTATGTTGCGGGGTTTTTTTTGCAGACTTTCTCATGACAGCCTGCTGAAAGAAAATGTCGATCGTTAAACAGTTTTCCTACTAATGTATTTTCTTGGTGTGATGTCTTTTGTGTAAAGTTTCATTGAGCGTGTTGGTGGGGCCATTACCTTGTCTCCGGAGTAGCACGCCTTCCATCACTGTTCATTCTGTCAGAGGTGGATTACAATCTTAGCGCGTACATTGAGTCATCACTGCAATTGACGTTAAATAAAACAAGTGGAATTTAAACAGGGCTCCTAGTTAGGGTTAGAGTTCAGTTGGGTTAAGAACTGACGTCATGGAACTGGGGAATGCGCATTCGCACTCTGTCCTCCAACAACAAGCTTCTTTTTTCTTCCTCTGTGGTGGGGGGAATGTGTGTATGGGTAGGGGATGTGTGTGTGGGTGGGGAATGCGTATGTGGGTGGGGGTGTTTGGGTGGGTGGGGTTGTGTGGGTGGGTGGGATATGTGTGGGTGGGTGGGGAGGTGCGTGTGTATGGGATGTGTGGATGGGTGGGGATGTGTGTGTGGATGTGTGAGGGAGTGTGGGGGATGGGTGTGTGTGTGTGTGTGTGTGTGTGTGTGGGGATTATGTGTTTGTGGGTGGGGATGTATAAGTGGGTGAGGGATGTATGCTTGGATGGTGGGGTGTGTGTGAGTGGGAAATGTGTGTGGGTTGATGGGGAATGTGTGAGTGGGTGGGGAGATGTGTGTAGAAGTCGGGGGTTTGTGGGTGGGGGATTGTGTGGGGGATGTGTGTGTGTATTGGAAAGTGCGTGTGGGTGGGGAGATGTGTGTATGGGTTGGGATGTGTGTGTATCGTGGGATGTGTGAATGTGTTAGGGATGTGTGTGTGGGTGGGTGCCGGGTGTGTGGTTTTGTGGGGATGTGTGTGTGGGTGGGGATGTGTGGTTGAAGAATTTGTGGTTGGGGGATGGGTGATTGGAGGGGGGTGTGTGGAGGGTGGGTGGAGGATTGTGTATAGTTTGAGTGATCGGTGGGGGATGTGTGTGTAGGTGGGGCGATGTGTGTGGGTCGGGGATGTGTGTGTGAGTGTGGATGGGGGTGCGTGTGTGGGTGGGGGATGTGTGTGTCTGTGGGTGCAGGATGTATGTATGCATGGTGGAAGGTTTTGTGGATTGGTGGGTGTGTGTGTGTGTGTGTGTGTGTGTGTGTGTGTGTGTGTGTGTGTGAGGGGGGGGGAATGTGTGGTTGGGAAATGTGCGGTTGGCTGGGTGGTTAAAGGGTTTGTGGGTGGGAGGGTTGTTGAGTGTGTGTCGGTTGGGGATGTGTGGGGTGTGTGTGTGTGTGGGGGGGGGGGGGTTGTGTGGTGGGGCTATGTGGTGGGAAGGGATGTGTTCGTAGGTGGGGGTGGGAGGTGTCTCATAACATTGTTATATGCATTGTTTATGTTTACAAAATGCATTTGACAATGTTTTTTTCCTATGTGAATGCATCATGCACTATTGATGAACGAAAGATGAGTGATTCATCATCATCATCATCATCATCATCATCATCATCATCATCTTCCACCTCTGCCGTCAAGCGTGATGATCTTTGATTTAAGGCCAGTGATGGCAGTTGCTGGTGTTGCATTCTAACGACATGGCCAAACCACGTGATCTTCTGACTTTCAATAAATGTGGCACAAGGTGTTGATCCCACAGTCTGTCTGATAATAGCATTTCTTACTCGGTCTCGGATTGTTAAGTTGGCAGCTCTCCTCAGGCATCTCATGAGTGATTGGAAGGGCCGAATGTAAGACGGGCCTGCGTGACCAATTTGTGACCCTTTAAAAAATAAAGTTAAATCAAATCAAAATTAAATCAAATATTCCTCTTCTTCTTCAACTTGTACTTCTTCTTCGATTGAAGAGACACAATACTAATGGTACCAGTTGCAGTCTGAGAGGAGAGGAGAGAAGAAGAAGAAAGGAGAGGAGAGGAAAGGAAAGGAGAGTGAAGGACAGGACAGGACAGGACAGGAAGTTTCCAGCCCAAATTCAAGTCCCAGTTTCAGTCGAAGCAAGGAAACCAAAATAAAGAGAAGTGAGGTTATGTGAAGTGATGGGATGTGACGTGACATGATGTGACGTGACGTGAAGTGATGTGAAGTGATATGAAGTGAAGTGATGTTACGTGAAGTGATGTGAGGTGACATAAAGTAATGTGATGTAATGTGATGTGGTGTGATGTGATATAAAGTGATGTAAAATGATATGAAGTGATGTGATGTGGCGTGAAGTGATATGAAGTGATGTGATGTGACGTGAAGTGATATGAAGTAATGAGATGTGACGTGAAGTGATATGAAGTGATTTGATGTGACGTGAAGTGATTTGAGGTGACATGAAGTGATGTGCTGTAAAATGATGTGGTGCGAGGTAAAGTTATGCGACGTGAAGTGACGTAAAGTGATGTGAAGTGATGTTATGTGCTGTTATTTGATGTGCAGTGACGTGAAATAAGGTGATGTAATGTGACGTGATGTGAAGTGATGTGATGTGACCTGAAGTGACTTGATGTAAAGTGATGTGAAGTGATGTGATGTAAAGTGATCTGAAGTGAAGTGATGAGACGCGACGGGACTGATGTGAAGTGACGTAATTTGCTGTGATGTGCTATGCTGTGAAGTGACGTCATGTGATGCGACGTGAAGTGATGTGAAGTGATTTGATGTGAATTGTCGTGATGTGAAGTGACGTGTAGTGACGTAACGTGATATGAACTGTCTCGATGTGCTGTGATGTGAAGTGATGTGTAGTGACGTGACGTGAAGTGACGTGATGTGACATGACATGATGTGAAGTGATGTGTGGTGATGTGATGTGATGTGACGTGTAGTGACGGGACGTGAAGTGACGTGATGTGACATGACATGATGTGAAGTGATGTGATGTGATGAGAAGCGAAGTGACGTGAACTAACAGGAAGTCAAGCACCATGATGACACGTCTTTAAACGTGCTAGGTGTGTGGTGGTATCCCCGCAACTCTACACACCTCGCATGGCCAATACCCCACCGACCCACACACCTCACATGGCCAATACCCCACCGGCGCACACACCTCATATGGCCAATACCTCATCGGCCCACACACCTCACATTGTCAATACCCAACCGGCCCACACACATCACGTGTTCAATATCCCACCGACCCACACACCTCACATGGCCAATACCCCACCGAACCACACACCTCATATGGCCAATACCCCACTGGCCCACACACCTTACATTGCCAATACCCCACCGACCCACACACCTCATATGGCCAATACCTCACCGGCCCACACACCTCACATGGCCAATACCTCACTGGCCCACACACCTCACGTGCTCAATACCCCACCGATCCACACACCTCACATGGTCAATACCCCACCGGCCCACACACCTCACGTGCTCAATACCCCACCGACCCACACACCTCACATGGCCAATAGCCCACCGGCCCACACACCTCACATGGCCAATACCCCACAGGCCCACACACCTCACATGGCCGATACCCCACCGGCCCACACATCTCACATGGCCAATACCTCACCGGCCCACACACCTCACATGGCCAATACCTCACCGGCCCACACACCTCACATGGCCAATACCCCACCGACCCACACACCTCACATGGCCAATAGCCCATCGGCCCACACACCTCACATGTCCAATACCCCACCGGCCCACACACCTCACATGGCCAATAGCCCATCGGCCCACACACCTCACATGGCCAATACCCCACCGGCCCACACACCTCACATGGCCAATACCTCACCGGCCCACACACCTCACATGGCCAATACCTCACCGGCCCACACACCTCACATGGCCAATACCCCACCGACCCACACACCTCACATGGCCAATACCCCACCGACCCACACACCTCACATGGTCAATACCCCACCGACCCACACACCTCACATGGATAATAGCCCATCGGCCCACACACCTCACATGTCCAATACCCCACCGGCCCACACACCTCACATGGCCAATAGCCCATCGGCCCACACACCTCACATGGCCAATACCCCACCGGCCCACACACCTCACATGGCCAAATACCCCACCGACCCACACACCTCACATGGCCAATAGCCCATCGGCCCACGCACTTCACATGGCCAATACCCCACTGACCGTCTGTACGTCCCAAGACATCTCCTGGTACCCATGCTATGCGGGCTCGACCTGCGAGCACAGGTCAGATTTACCATGCGAATTCGAACCTCTTACCACCAGAGCGGCAGGCGAACGACAGTAGACATATTAACTGATTGTGTTCCTTGGGATTATTAATCGTATTACCCGATTTCCCGTATCTGCCATGGGGTTATATGTCGTCGAAATGCTGTCATTGCGTTATAATACAGCATGTCTGCTGCCACATTAACAGATTCAGTGCCAAACAAAAAGTGGGTTTGAACCTAACAAAATGGATAGCGGAAAATGGGAAGTCACAGTAATGACTTAAAATTGTTAATATGGTAGTAGGCATGTTACATTATATATCAAATTAAAGGGGGTTGCATAGGGACAACTGTTGTAAATACTGATGTGTTTGGTTTGTTTAGGGATTTGAGGTTTAAAGATTGAGCACAACCCACTACTAGAAACGCTGATTGTATTCCGGACGAACCTAAGGCCTTGCCCACGTCAGATTGGAAGCACCAGACTCGAGTTTCTCTCTCGTTTGCGCCCATCAGTAGTGCATATCCCTGACTGGACCCGGGATCGAACTGCCGATCACTGGCGTTTGAGGCGATGTGTAACCACTTGACCATGTAGCTCACGCTAGACGCGACCCAATTATCACACTAGAATATCACAACGGCACCCATTGTAGGATATAGCTGAAAATTTGCCGGATCGCCGCGACTGACAACCGTCAATCGATGTGGCCCCGAATAATCAGGTCTTCTCTATCTGTCAAGGCACACCAGGACGCCTAAAGTCCAACGATCGCTATCAACCTCGCTAGTGCGCCCGCCACTCTCCTTGCATGCCTTCACGTAATTATCTACTGCAGACCAATCTCCAAGATTCCTGACTGTTACCATCAATTCAGTCCCGTTATGAACATTATCTGTACCGCCCGCCATTAATCTGTCCAATCTTCTTGAGATGTGATTGATGCAAACCGTTAGAAATCCTTGTTACTCGGTATTCTCTTAATCAAATTCCATATAACTTGAGAGGAGCTCCGAGGAGAGAGAATTTGCTGCCACTAGTTCGACCGGCCGGCAATCTTTTATGCAGGACGTTGTTTTCGGCTGCCTATGACGCCAACGGGTTTATGGGACAAGTGTGGATCCTCCATATATCAGTTGTGGGGAAACCTGCGTGGCTTTTAGAAAAAAGTATTAGACGGCTCTGTGGCGAAGAGCAATTCGTAATCCCGCATACCACGCTCGAAGCACAGCTGCGGGTGATTTGGAAGCAAATTGCCCTGCATTGGTTTTCATACAATGGTATGTGTGCCTGTCGTTCAGAAACCAATGGAAACTACTGAACGTAAACTAGCCAAGAAATCACAAGTAGCCAAAAATACTGGGGTGGACTGCGACGTCCTGGATAAAGGATATGCAACGAACTAAGGAGAAGTAATGTCACGGCTGTTGATCAATACTCATAAACGTAGAGACTAGAAGACACAGATGAGAATAAAAACGTGGAAGGCTATCGGGGCAGGACAGGATGTGAAACCGATGCCTCCAAATGACGACAGCTTCTCTTTGAAGGAACAACCCAGGACCAGCTCGTCAAACATGGCACAGATCATTTGAAGAGCGTCGGTCACATCCCAGTCGGTCTCATCACAGTTGGTCTTATCACAGTCGGTCTCATCATAGTCAGTCTCATCAGAATCCGCCTAATAGAATCTTGCTATTTCTCTTGCGTCTTGCAATCCCATGCCCAGGTTGACAGTAATGTCCTGTGTCCATCTTCGTTCACGTGCCCGTTTTCTTCGAGTTTGAAATCTTGTAGAATTTCAGTATTTTTCATCTTCTTGGTCCACGATTTTGTGAGCATTTTTCTGTCACATCTAAGCTCAAAAGCTCCAATTTTCTCCACTGGTGATTGAAACGGTCCACGTCTCACATTCATATTGCCTCGGGAAAGATCGTTCTAAAACTGTTACATTTTTTAAGAATACACAGGTTATGTTCGTCACAAATAAGAAGACAATATCACAATGTAACATACGTGTAAATGGTAGTATTCTGAGACAAGTGAATCGGAACAACTATCTTAGAACAGTCATAACATCTCATGGGAGGTGTCTTGAAGAGATTAGAAGAAGAATCCTCGTGGTGAACGAATCCTTTTGCAAGATGAAAAACATACTGACCAATAAAATGATGTCAACTGCAACGAGAAAAAAAGAGTGTTGAAGTGCTACATAGAACTTGTACTTTTGTATGAATGTGAATCGTGGACAATGAACAGACTAGCTGAAAAACATCTAATGGATGTGGAAATGTGATTTCTGGGGAAAATACAAAGAAAATCATGGACAGACAGGAAAACCAATTAGCAAGTCCTACATGAAACAAATTAAAACCGCTAACTGATTAGAGAAATTAGACGTAGAAAGTCCATATGTTTTGGCACTATATAAGAAGATATAAACTAGAGAACTTGGTGACAACTGGCAAGACTGAGGAGAAAAGAACACGGGGAAAGCAGAGAAGTAAATATCTGGATGGCTTGATCGCGTAGCACGGTCGAGAGAAAAACACTCTGTTGATCATGTGAGATGGCTAAACATGACCGCCCACGATTACCGACATGATACATGATAATGATGATGTGTTTTGGTATTGCACCATATGTTCTTAATACACTTTAACCTCTTCATTGCTGTGGCCAACCTACACCTGACTTTTATTCAACAGTTGTCTCTGTTATTTATTATGAAGCCAAGATATTCAAAGCGTGTGTCATTTTCTGTGCCTTCAGTTTTGGTTGCGAACTTTGCAGTTCTTTCAATGGGCATCATTTTTGTTTAGTTTAAGTGCACATACAGATTGTAATTTTCCTGGCTTTGTGGCGAAGGGCTTCCGAACGCAGTTCGTGATACCACATACCGCATTCCAAATACAGCTTCGGACGATTTGGAAACAGACCGCCTTGCGTTGATTTTCATGCAATGTTATGAGTACAAGTCGTTCAGAAAGAAAAGGCAAACTACTAAACGTAAACTTGCTAATAAATCACAAACAGCCCAAAATGCTGGTGTTGACATGCAATATCATGTAAATGATATGCAACTAACTGTGTCTTTTCACAAACAGAATCAACTATTCTAACCCTTTAGCAATATTAGAAGGGAGGAACCTGTTATGGGCGCATGCATATAAGTTCTCGAATTGGACTTCGATGTATTATCATTCATTGGCACCTTGCCGTCTTGACAGACGATAGTTTGTGCTTTAAAAAGGCATAATAACTTTTACCTATGGCGGTAGCGAATGTGACTGATAAGGCCAATTCGCTCTGTAAATGCCCGTTCACAGTGGGTGCATGTGAAGACGTGGTCATTTCCACCATCATGCACCATCTTACGTCTCAAACGCTCGGTGTGTGACTTATCTGCAATAATTTTCTCCTTTGTCTTTATTCCATTTCTGATCTTTGCCCTTCATGCAACACGTTCAGCGGCGACTTTCTCCCACTGTGCATTATCAATGCCTGTATCAATCATGTCCCGCTTACACACATCTTTGTATCGTAGTAGAGGCCGACCCTGAGATCTCTTACCCATCTGTAATTCACCAAAAAAGATGTCTTTTGGTATTCTACCATCATCCATCCTCCTAAGATGTCCTATCCATTTAAGTCTACGAAGACTGAGCATGGAATAAACAGTCACACAACCAGATCTTTCCAATACTTCAGTATTTGTGATTTTGTCTTGCCACTTAATACCAAGAATTCTTAGCAGACACCGCATATAAAAGCTGTTTAAACGTTTCTCTTGGTGTGAGTAAGATGTCCAGGTTTCACTGCCATAAAGAAGAGTACTAAGGACACAGACTTGATAGACAAGGACTTTTGTTTTGGCAGTAAGCTTCCTGTTCTCCAAGACTCTTTTTCTTAACCTGTTCATTGTTGTTGCTGCCTTACCAATCCGGATGTTGATTTCCTGATCTAGGGATAATTTGCTATTTACCACTGATCCTGGATATGTAAAATTGTCTACCATCTCTAGTTCGGCGTCGTCAATAAAGATTGATGGTACCCCATGTGCACCTTGTGACACAATCTGTGTCTTCTTTTTGCTAATTTTTAAACCAAATTCAGAACAAGCATTGGAGAATGCAGATAGTAGACATTGCAATTCTTCCTTAGAGTGAGGTCGTAACTGCAGCATCATCTGCAAAAAGCAACTCTCTGATCAGTACCCTCCTAAATTTAGTCTTGGCCTTCAATCTCTGAGCATTGTAGAGGTCGCCATCTGAGCGTGAGTGAATGTATATACCACTATTCTGATTACGAAAGGCATATTTCAGTAGAAGTGAAAAGTATATTCCAAAGAGGGTGGGAGCTAGTACACAACCTTGCTTAACTCCACTTGCTTAACATGCATCAGTGGCCACCATATCGCTCCAGAGAGCTGTAGATACATTTGTTGCATGGGCGGATAGATGGTGTATCAGCATAAACACTGACAAGTGCAGCACAACTCTATTTACCCTTTCTCCGAAACAAAAGGCAGGGAGCATTCAGATAAATGGAACACCCCTAAGAGAAGATAAGGAACCAACATACCTTGGTGTAACATTTGACGACAGGCTGACATGGAGAAAACACATCAAAAAAGCAGTAGCAAAAGCCAGAAGGAAAATTGCCATCCTGAGAAAGCTAACTGGAACCACGTGGGGAGCCAGTGGGAAAATACTTAGCAAAGTTTACCAACAGAGCATACGACCACACTTGGAATACGGGTCAACTGCGTGGTGTTCAGCATCAAAAACTACATTGCAGGAGCTGGACAAGGTGCAAAATCAAGCTCTTAGAGTCATCACAGGAGGGATGAGATCAACCCCTATAGTAGCAATGGAGAAAATGGGGAGGACACAAGCTTTAAGAGAACGCAGAGATACAAAAACACTAATACAAGCAGAAAAGTTTCTCAGCTTGCCAGGCCACCCTATGAAGAACCGATTTGAAAACTTAGTTAGCTATGGAGCGGTTGAAAAGAAGTAGTTTCATCCACCAGGCCAAACAACTCTGCAGAGAATCCATCGATCTTCCCACAGTTGGTATCCCCCTGACAACTATTCCAGAGCGAACCCCGTGGAAAGATGAGCATAGAATATCGCTACAAATCCAGTCAAAAGTGAGAGGAATATTGGACAATGAAGAACAGAACAGTGTACAGCGCAGAACAGCCACATTCAGCTTCCTTGATGATGAATACCCACAGGACCTCTGGATCCGAGTCTACACAGATGGGTCAGCACAAAATGCTGTTCGAAATGGAGGAGCGGGAGTGTACATAGAATACCCAAATAATACTAGAGACACGGCCAGAATTCCAACAGGAAAGTACTGCCATAACTATGATGCTGAAATTGAGGCAATCAAGATAGCCACAGAGAAATTACAAAATACCAGCCATGGTACACAACCTGCAGTGATATTGACAGATGCAAAATCCGTAATAGAGGCGCTCCTGTCTGGGAAATTGCCAGTTCTGAGGACACTACTTTCTGAACTTAGCAGTCAGCGTAAGATCACCATACAGTGGATACCATCCCACTGTGGAGTCCCCGGAAACGACAGAGCTGATCGATTGGCTAAGGAAGGAGCAAAAGAAGAACAACCTGATGTGCCAATTACATACCACCAAAAGAAAAGAATGATCAAATCAATCAGAAAGCCACCAAACCTTACTCAAGACGACTACCACGTTATGGACAGACCAGAACAGGTCATTCTTCTGCGCCTCAGAACAGGACACAATAGATTACGCAACCACTTGTATACAAAATTCAAGATTGGTGACTCAGTCATGTGCACATGTGGTTTGGCGTCGCAGACAGCAGAGCACATACTCCAGGATTGCCCAAACTACAACATATCCAGGCGAACCTTCTGGCCTAGAGAGACAACAGTGGAAGATAAACTCTATGGACCGCTGAATGAACTAAAAAAGACTGTTAGATTCATACAAGAGACGACATTGCAGTTGTAGACATGTTTCAAGCGAACGAAAGAAGAAGAAGAACTCCACTCTTGATTTCAAACGCTTCAGAAGTTGCACAATCAAACTTGATTACACCCTTCATGCCTGTGTGGAACGATTCCACAATGGTGTCACAAAATAAAACCGTGTGTTTAACCAGTTGCTTATTATAGAGGCTTTCTGATAAACCGGACTATCTGTTAAGCAACAAGTGTTTCAACTAATACAGAGAAAACATTCATAGTTGTGGCTGCACGTGTTCCAAAACAGGTCGGGCATAAATAACAGCTGTACTTGTACATCTGGTTGACGGATTGGCCACACTCGGAAGTGAGGGAGACGAATCCCGACATCGCTTTGACAAGTCATAAACAAGTCGGATGGAAAAACGGAAGTACTCAGCACGGAAGTAAACAGTCCATATGTCATATAGTTTCCGGACATCACGCAGATGGGCAGATTGCTACTGACAGCTTGATTGAGAAAAACTGTTGTTGGGATCATACAGTAACTCGTTAGTTTGTTGGGGGAGTCGAAACAAGTGATGACAACTTTGACAGTGACTAGGCCAGGGAGAATCGATTCTTGACTATAGATGATATGCAAAAATAACACCTGCAGGACGTCACCCATATCACGTGACCAATTTTAGGGGTTTGCCAGAAAACCATGATTGGAGATGGGGAGTTGACAAAAACCGTGGATTATGATGGACGTGTTTGTGGGAGAGCTCTACAGTGTTAGAATAATTTAACATTAACTAGCATGTGTCGTTATGGCAAAGTGTAGTAGCCATCCCGGGAATGAGGCGGTTTTGCATAAGGTAGTCAATATAGTCTATTAGTTCTAATTAATATAGACTGTAGCCTTGTTAAAACTATAGTGTGATGATTAGCACTGTTAGTGGAAAACTAGTTAGAGTAGAATAGTGATATTGGCTCTGCTAAGGTGAATAGAATACTGAGGTTGCACTCTGTATTGGTCTTTCCTTGTCATAGCCTGATTCGGCCCTAGGTGGGTAGCTAATCTGCTCAATGACATAGTTTAGTTAGCTAAAGATCATTAAGCAAGGCAATAGGCTTACACGCAGCCGATAGGATCAGTGACTAGTACTATCACCAGATGTGTTGTTTCTATCCTAGGTTCCCTACCAGATCCGAGGAATCTCAACAAGTTTTTAGGAAAGGTTCAAATCCCATTCGGAAGAACACCAGTGGAACAGTCAAATAAAGTTTCGTACAGAACGTAACTAAAGCTAGAAGGAAGATGATTCACCAAAGAGGGTGATGATTACTGATGCACCACACAGCATCAGACAGTAGTAACTAACCGAGAACATAAATTATAATAGTTACCTAGTGTGATATAATCTCGTGTAATAGAACACAAGACATGATACGTGAGGCTAGATAGACACGAGTGAGGATCAATTACATTAACAATTAACATTAATAACTGTGTACACACTACAAAGGACTTGTGCATTTTTTTTAGGAACGATAGGAACGGACATTGTGTAGGGTGCAACCGGTCCATGATTAACTGTTAATACCACCGGTGTCTATTTCGGATGATCATGAAATGGGATTACCAGAGGTCTACAGAGGCAAATCAGTATCCAGCAGGATGGTTTCGGCACTGGGTGAGATGTACATGTTCTGACGTAACGTGCTGTGGTCTATCCTTGCTGGGATCAGCTGACTGGGTTGTAGTCTGAGAGTCCGATTCTACACACTTTATAGAACACGTCACACATTTTCTTCACATACACGTCTCATATACGTTACACTTTTCTTTTAATAAATTAATCTTTATTAATTTTTAGAAGCAAGAGTTGTTGAGTATGTTGCGTTGGAGAAGTATGAGAGGGGGCATAGTACGACAGTGAGAGAGTGACAGGAAAAGGTGTCCACGGGCTGATGGAGTGTGTTGGACGGAAGCTGGTGGATTCTCCAGAATATTAAAAAGGAGGAAAATATTATAATGTGGGTGTCGGCTCTCTTCACTCCAGGGACGACACTGTAAAGGAGGACACGACAAATGGACAGATGAGTTGGTGGGCAGCCAATCTTCTTTAGTGCCTTGAACAGACCCTCACGACTGACCAAATCAAATGCCTTTGTGAGGTCGATGAAGGCAATAAACAATGGTTGATTCTGTTCACGGCATTTTTCTTGCATTTGTCGCAATGAGAATATCATATTAATGGTAGACCGGTTCTGTCGAAAGCCACACTGTGATTCGGGGTAGACTTGATCTCCTAGGACTTGAAGTCAGCGCAGAACAATTCTGGCAAATACTTTTTCAACAATACACAGAAGTGAGATACCCCTATAGTTGTTGCAGTCGCTCCGATCGCCCTTGTTCTTGTACAGTGTTATGATGCTTGAATCTTTGAAATCCTGTGGGACTTGTCCTTCTCGCCAGCATAGCTCTATTAGCTGGTGGATCTGTAGAGTGAGTTTGTCTTGCCCACTCCTGATAACCTCTATTGGAATCCCATCCTTACCTGGAGCCTTGCCAGATGCAAGTTCATTTATAGAGAACTTAACTTCTGTTATGGTGAGAAGTGTGTCCAGGTGGTCAAGAGTTGGTAGAGCCTCTATGGCGTTGAGAGCATCATCCGCTAGTTTGGTCTCACTTGAGTAAAGCTCCAAATAGTGCTCTACCCATCTGTCCATCTGCTGTTTCTTATCAGTTATGATTTCTCCAGTCAAGGTTTTCAATGGTGCACTTCTTTTGATCACTGGACCACAGGCTTTCTTTATTCCTTCATACATGCTTCTGATGTTTCCCTTATCACCTGCGATTTGAATTGACTCACATAACTTGATCCAATAATCATTTGCACACTGTCTGGCAGCCTTTTGCACATCCTTCCTAGCTTGCTTTAGCTCACTCAAAGTGTTACGCGTTGGTCTTTCCTTGTTTCTTAAGAGAGCTATCTTCTTCTTATCAATCAAGGGCTGCAGAGTCTCGCTGTTTGCCGCAAACCAGTCCTGCCTCTTATGATCCACAGTGCCGTAAACCCCTACAGGCAGTTTTATAAAGAGTTTCCTTAAGTTGACCCCACTTTTCATTTACTGTACAATTTTCTGGTGTATCAGTGAAAGCGTCTTCAAGTTGCTGTTGAAACTGAAAGCACTTTTCAGGATCGTGAGTGTTAATAATATTAATCCTGGGGCTAGATTTGTGTTTAGCTGTGTAGATTCTCTTTGGTCTCAGTCTAACCCTTGCAACAACCAAAGAGTGATCCGTATCACAGTCAGCACTGTGGTAACTTCGAGTCAATGATATATGGTTCAGATGTGTCTCCGTGTGATGATGAAGTCCAGCTGGTGCCAATGGCCGGATCTTGGATGTTTCCATGTGACCTTATGCAGCTCTTTTGTTTAAAAAAGGAGTTTGTAATACATAGGTCATTTCTGGTGCAATGCTCCAGCAGCCTTTGCCCATTTTCATTCATGCGACCGATGTTGTATTTTCCAAGGCATACTGGCCATGAATTCGAGTCCTTGCCCACACGAGCATTGAAATCACCGAGCATATAAATGTAGTCAGATTTTGGAACTGCCTTGATCACGGAGTCTAACTCCTCATAGAACGAATCCTTCACATCATCAGAGGAATCGAGTGTCGGTGCATATGCAGTAATAATTGTGGCAAAACCACAAGAGGTTGCCAAGCGCAGGGATAATAGTCTTTCATTTCCTCCTGCTGGAATTTCAATCATTCCCAGTAGCGAATTCTTCACTGCAAAGCCCACACCGTGTTGCCTGTTTTCTGCCTGCCCTCTACCCTTCCAAAAAAAGGTGTAATTGTTTTCCCTGAGTGACCCTTCCTCAGTGAGGCGAGTCTCCTGCAGGCCAGCAATATCAATGTTAAGACGATTGAGTTCGGCATCAATCGCAGCCGTTTTTATCACATCGTTAAAATTGGTCAAGTCAGTGGAAAATCCTGGACACATGGTTCTCACGTTCCAGGTTGCAAGCCTTAGATTGAGGTTTCTATTTTTATTTTTATTTGTACCTGGTGCATTGGTTTTACAGCCTGCGAATCAGATTTTGTCCTAGCCCCAAGCGCCCATTAAAGCAAGCAGGCTGTGGCGGATCAGCACCCAATTGGCTGGGGGATGCCCAGCTTGAGGTGGGCGGTAGCTGATCAGTGACACCTGTAGGTGTCTCCCACTGTCAGAGGCAACGCGTGGCGCCCCATGTCTACGCCAACTGACAGGGACTTATAACCCGTAACAGTTGCCTCTCGCTTTGATTCCGAGACCGGTTAAGACCAGGGATGGAGTTATTGCCTCTCCATAGCACAAAGCCTGGGATGAAATATAGAGATCATGTGTTGCCCATGCAGCATTATCCCTCTCTCGGCCTGCCTAGTTCACTCCAGACGAAAGGTAACACCTCTACATCTGGAACAAGACAAGCTGCAGAAGCTGCCGGATCAGCAAAGCAATGCTCTAACTGTCCGACTATCGGAGCTTCGATCCTAGACCAGCCGCCAACTAAGGCTTAGTGCCTGGTCTGCCCTGCCACGACATTTTGTCTTTAGGTTGCATTTCTTAGCACCAGGGTAAGGCTTAGGTATGAATGTATTATCAATATGTGCTACATATGGATGTTCGTCCATACGCGTGATGAGGTTAATTCATTAATTGCATCTTTTGATTTGATGAAGAACGAATGACTTGTGCTTTAGTTTGGATTAGTGGTTGTGCAACTCTGTCGACCTCACTCTCTCGCCTGCGTCCATCTGGTTCCAGTGGCGAGCATGGCAAGACGACTGGAGACGGACACACATGCAGTGGACGTTAGGCTGCCACAGGCCAGTTGTGCTACATATATTGAAAGCCAGAAGATCAAATGGTTCGACCATCTCGTTAGAATGCGATACCATCAACTACCAGCGCTGGCGCTACATCCAAGAAGATCCGATACGAGAGTAAGAGGATGCCCGTGAAGACAATGGATTGACGACATCAAAGACATTGTACAATTTCATGGAATGTGACTATCCAATGCCGCCCATCGGGTGATGGAACGACAACTACTCCTTCCTTTGACGGCAAAAGTGGAAGGTGATGATGATGATGATGACGATGATCATCGAATACAGATGTTCGTGGTATTATAGCTGTATACTTTCCTCGTTACATTTTCTGTGCACGTTCAGAGAGAAAGCAGCCACGCATTAACCGGGTTTATATTCATTGATCATCATCAAGTGCACTGCCAGCTGGCGTAGGCGTTAATGTTTCTCTACAGATCTCTGTCTTTGGTGTTCTGGATCAACTCTGCTGATATTGGTCCATGGCACCGATTCAGCCCATCCAGCATTATTTCTATTGGTCGGCCCCTTGCTTCACTTCTCGTCACATGACCAAAGTAAACCGTTTGTCGCATTCTTATTGTTTAATGTAATGTTCTAGTTTGTAATGTTCTAGTTTCATTAACCTTATTCAGACAGTCGTTGTTACTTACTCTAGAAGTCCAGGAATTTGCAACGTTTCGTCTCAGGAGCAATATTTCCGTTGCTTCCAATTTCTTCCTAATTTGTTCATTTACATTCCGAACTTCACTGCCATACAACAAAACAGGTTCAATATAGCACTTCAGCACTCTCTTTCTTACATTCAATGATAGTAACTTATTGCATAAGATACATTTGATTTTCTTAAATGCTGCATAGAAAATGAGAAAATTAAAAACTTGATTAAAATACAGCAATGTTGGATAGTTTCATATTCAACACATGCTAACAAACTGATCGAGAGAATACTTGACCTCAATTTTTATTATTCTGTACGATGAAATGAAAACATTAAATAATTTTCCAATCTGTAGATCCGGCAAGGCGTAAAATATCTATCTGCACATAAAAACGGCCATCTTGTGGTTTGTGCCTCTCCTTCTTCAATCCCAGCATAATACACATTTCTTCCTCCAGCTACGTAAGAGTTTTCCGGGATATTTAAAAAGTCCACCCGCCTGTGATTTATTTTCGATCGCTGCCATAAAAGGAAAAAAAATGTAGAATGCCATTAATTTTTTTTTACATTAAAAAAAACCAAAAACAATGACGGTTTCACAGTGAACATGTCAGCATGCCAACTTGATAAACCCAATCTTGTATCTCTCTACGAAATTAGAATGATTGATGGATTGTAGACACAGACTGAAAAACGTGAGGGGAAAATTGTCTTTCTGGGAACTGTGGTTGAAAATAACTGTTGTGTCACTTATCATGGCATAATTATAATGTGAGGAAACTTTAAAGTTTCGGAATATAGACAGGAGACCTGAAATAAAGGGGTGAAAAGTGAAAATTAGTAACCCGCCGATGACCCGCAGACTACACAAGTCAACTCCACCTCCACGTGGTGTAGACTGGGAAACCATGACCGCGAAGTCATGGGCTAACGGGGATATGGCTCGCCATAGGGGATGGACTTCTTATGGTCAGATTTTTGTCCTAAACCTGCGACTGGCCTAGCAAGCCGGCAGGGGATCCTCATACTGCTCGTAGAAAAACTAAGAAGTATAAACGGACTGACTAAAATGGATATAGACCCGGCAATGTTAATGGACTACTAGATAGATCAGCGATTAAAAGAAAATAGGCACAATGAACGTCTGCTGTTTTAATAGTAAAGAAGAAGAACTTATAGAAACAATGAAAGAGAGGAAAATTGGACTTATGGGAATAGCGGACACCAGAATAAATGGGGAAGGATACAAGGAGATCCACGACAGTTACACGTTTGTCTGCTCTGGAGTGGAACAGCAAGAAAGTGCAAGACACGGTGTGGGAATAGTCATTGAACCATGGCTAGCTAGAGGAATACTAGAAATAAAATATATATCAGAAAGAATCATAACAGTGAGAATAAAAGAACAAACAATTACAACATATGTACAAATATACGCACCATGTATTATAAATAATAATGAGCAAGAATGCGAGGACTTCTACGAATACATCCATGACGTGATAAATAAAATAGATAAACATGACAACATCATAGTTATGGGAGACTTCAATGCAAGACTAGGACACAACAAAGTGGGCATAGAAAAAACATCTTGGAGCATTGATTGACTTACTGATTGATTGATTGATTGATTGATTGATTGATTGATTTAGGAACCGACATCACAGCATTCGGGGCATTCCCATGAGCGCTCCGTCTCCATTCTCAGCAGCCAGCGAAGAATTCCAACACCAATAGCACCAGTAGCAATCTGATTATATGTCCGTCTCGCCTTTCCTCTGAGCGGTGAGCGCCGGCCAGATCCCCTCGTCACTCCTCGCTGTCTCATTTCTGCCAGACCATGGTGATACATTTGCTCCTCCGAGGTGTACACGTGCTACCACAAGGCCGCAATCACGTCTGCCTTGTCATGCATCAATACTCCACCACGTTTTGCAGAGCCAGACAATCTGTCCGCCTGTTCATTCCCCAGCACACCGGCATGCTCCGGAGAAAAGATCCAGGTGATGCTTGCCACCCGTGACCTCCGAAGCGAAGCAAGCCTCTCTGCCCGAAGCTTGCCTGTTCTCACCTGCCTCAGCATGCTTTCTGAGTCAGTTACAATCACGATGTGTGTGTGTATCGTATTCTTCATGTAGCGGAAAGCTGCACCGACTGCCTCCACCTTCATTCTTAAGCTAGATGTTGTATGTCAGGCTCTAGTGCACCAAACGTCGACCATTAGTCTTTGCCAAGAAACCCCAGGCACTTCTACTACCTCTCAACACCGAACCATCTGTGTAATCACATCACCCAGGCGAGCATTATCCTGAATTAGTTGCTGGATTTCCACTTCCGTGGCCCCTACTGGCCACTCCTTGCACTCCCGGCTCAATGTGATTATAACTCTGCACAAGTCTGACTGCTCCGCTGGCACTCTGACCCACTCCTCTCCTCGCCTAATGTTCTCCAAGAGGCACGCCTGTCTGATCGTATCCTTCGCCTGAAGCCATCTATGATTTCCCTCTTATCAGTCGCTGACCCTTAACAGCGTCCAGCGCCTCATACAACGGATGATCTGTGTCTGCAGCTACTCTGAGGTAGGCCTTCGCCTGCATCACCTTGAGCCTACCAGCAACAGTCGGCAGACCAAGGATGTAACGCATACACACTACTGGGGTGTCTCTGGTGCTTCCCAGAATGACCCGCATAGATTCGTTCTGTATGCGCTCTAATTTCACCAGCTGACTCTTTGAGACAATTAGCAGTACTAGTCCATAATTAATCACTGAGAGGATCAAGTGCTGGTATAGTGTTAAGAGCATTCTCTGCTCTGTGTCCATTGCAGCCATAGTTTTAAGTGCACTGTTTCCCTTTTGAGACTCTGTCACAACCGTCTCCACATGGTCCTTGAAGGACAGGCTCCTGTCAAATGTGATTCTCAGATACTTCAGTTTGTTCTCTCTGTTGACTCGTCTACCATCTATCTCGAGGCTTTGGCCATCAGCTCTCACAATCCTCACACAACAGAGCGGGCATAGAAAAACATATTGGAGCATTTGGAGTCCAGCATAATGAAAGTAATGATAACGGAAGTTGACTGATAGAGCTATGCAGCCAACACGACCTCTGTATAACAAATACATTCTTTAAACACAAAGACTCACAAACATACACCTGGTATAAATGGAACGATATAGATACCAAAAGCCAAATCGATGTTATATTAACAGGAAATAACAGAAATGAGAAATATATTAGATGCAAGGGCAGTGCCCAATTTAGATATAAACACAGACCACAAAGCAGTTGTTGCCACAATAAGAACTAACTATTAGTAGAAGGAAGCAAAGACCAGGAAAATACACGCCATACGAATCAGTAAACTTAAAAAATTTCAAAGACGAGTCAGTGAGGCAAAATTATGAAAAAGAGCTGACTGAAATCTTTGTAAAATTACCTATAGAAAGAAAGACAGTGGAAGAAGAGTGGGAGATGTTCAAATCAAGCATTTTAAAATTGCAAAGAAAACATGTGGAACCACGAAAAAACGCAAAACACGGTGGAACGCAGAAGTAAAGAAAGTTGTAAAAGACAAAAAGGAACAATATAAAAAGTGGTCGAAGAGCAAACAGGAATGCGATTACATAGAATATAGAATAGCGAGAAGATATTTGAATAGAATAGTAAAGAGAAAAACAAAAAGACTGGGAGGAGTATGAAGAAACTCTAAATAAAACCTACAAGGAGGCAACTAAACACTTCTATAAAAAGATAAGCGCAATGAGAACCAGAAGATAACTCTTTGACCCAACTGAAATAATTAACAGTGAACATTGAGAACCAATAAGTGAACAAAAACAAATCCTAATAAGATCTAAACAGTACTTCGAACAACTTCTCAACATCCCATCAGATGTCACAGGAATTCAAGAAACCGACACAGATGCCACCGAAGAACTAGAACCAGACATACTGAAAGAAGAAATTATAGAAGCCATCAGATTAGCCCCATTGAACAAATCACCAGGACAAGATGAAATACCAAATGAACTAATTAAAGCAGCAAGAGAAGTAGGAATAGCATGGCTACATAGACTATTCAACCATGTTTGGGTAGAACAACAGACACCACGAGACTGGGGAAACGCCATAATTGTCCCAATTTGGAAAAAACAAGGCAGCAAAAGAGACTGCACGCAATACAGAGGCATTTCACTGTTGAGTCATACTGGGAAAATATTTTGCAAAATTCTTGAGAAAAGATTACGAACTATTATAGAACCCTAGCTAAGCGAAACACAACTTGGATTTAGGAAAAACAAAGGATACACAGATGCCATTTTTGCTCTTAAACATCTTATAGTAATATCAATAGAATTCAATAAAACACTCTACTTAGCTTTTGTCGACCAAGAAAAGGCATTTGATATAAAACATAGAAACAAGCTGTGGGACATCCTTAAACAATATGGAGTGAGTACACATCTAACAAACCTATGTAGAAGCTTATATACCAAAAGTGAATGCATAGTGAGAGCAACTGGAGGACACTCAGAACCCTTCACCATAAGATCCGGAGTACGACAAGGTTGTGTCCTCTCACCTCTCTTGTTTATAACATATATAGACAACATATGTAAATAAACCAGCCAAACAGAGACCGCAAGAACACCACATGACGCGAACACAGTAGAAGAACCAATTGCAAATCTAACCATTAGAGAACTCCTTTTTGCGGACGACCAAGCACTAATAGCAAAATCAGAAGCTGAATTACAAGACCACATGAATAGTCTAAACGAAATGTGTAGGGAACATAACATGAAAATTAGCACAAGTAAAACAGAGGTAATGACTATAACTAAAGAAGAAAATGCAACAACGATTCACCTAAACGAATATCCCTTGAAACAAGTAAAGAGTTTCAAGTACCTAGGAAGTATAATATCATCAAATGGCAAATCAGAAGACGAGATCGAAAATAGATGCAATAAGGCAAACCAACTCATTGGACAAATGGCACCAATACTAAAGAACAAACATGTATCAATAACTACTAAGAAAGCACTTTACAACACAATTTTCCTACCAACTCTATGTTACCAATGCCAAACCTGGACAATGACAGAAAAAGAGAAAAGAAAAATCACAACAACAGAAATGAGATTCCTGAGAAGAATACTCAATGTATCAAGAAGAGATAAGATCAGAAATGAAGAAATCAGGACTAAAGTGGGGGTTATAGCTGCACTAGATTTTATTAGAAGGCAGCAAGTCAAATGGTTTGGCCATGCAAGTAGGTTACCAACTAACAGTATACCACAACAAGCAATGATGTACAGACCAGATGGAAGCAGAGGAAGAGGCCGACCACGTAAACGATGGACACAGGGAATAACAGAGTCCATGGGAATATCGATACATGAAGCCCATAAGCGGGCACTCTCCCGCTGTTTATACTTCACCTCGACACCGCAAGGTACAAGATGAACATGATGAGATGAGATGAGATGAGATGAGACATGAAATAAACCTGCAGTCTTGAAAAGTTTGTGAATTGTGGACATCAATCATGAGAATAATGATACGTGGAAGTAAGATCTTTCTAACTGTCCTGCAGCGGCGCCGGTCTTTCCAGGGCATCAATATGTCTTTCTAGGATGTCAATCTGTCTTTTAAGGGCGTCAGTATGTCTCTCCAGGGCATAAATATGTCTTTCCAGGGCATCAATATGTCTTTCTAGGATGTCAATCTGTCTTTTAAGGGCGTCAGTATGTCTCTCCAGGGCATAAATATGTCTTTCCAGGGCATCAGTACGTCTTTACATGGCATCAAAATGTCTGTACAGGACGTCAGTATGTCTTTCCATCCATCCATCATGTTCCATTCCGATAAGTGTGGGCGTCATGTTTTGCCATCTCACTCGATCACCAGAGTCGTGGATAGGCTCCGTGTTTCTGTCTCTAACATGTCACGTGGTCAAGCCATCCAGGTATTTACTTCTCGGTCTTCCCCCTGGTCTCTTCCCTGCGATATTGCCAGTTGTCACCAAGTTCTCCAAGTCATTTCTTCTCATAACATGCCCAAAAAATTTGACTGTCTATGTCTAATGTCTCTAATCAGTTTACGATCTTTATTTGTTTCTTGAAGGACTTGTTCATTGGTTTTTATGTCTGTCCATGGTATTCTTTACATTTTCCTCAGAAACTACATTTCCACAGCCATCGGCTGTTTTTCAGCTTGTCTGCTCATTGTCCACGCTTCACATCCATACAAAAGTACAGGTTCTATGTAGCACTTCAACACTCTTTTTCTCGCTTCAGTTGATATCATTTTATTGGTCAGTATGTCTTTCATCTTGCAAAACGCTACCTTCGCAATGGCAATTCTTGTTCTAATCTCTTCAAGGCATCTCCCATCAGATGTTATGATTGTTCCGAGATAACTGTACCGATTCACTTGCTTAATAATTTGCCCATTTACTCGTATATCACATTGTCGTATTTCCTTATTCCTAGTGACGACCATAATCTGCGTCTTCTTACTATTAAATTATATCCCTAGTTGCTCACCGTGTGCAACAACCACATTTACTAAATGTTGCAGGCCCTGTTCATTGTCTGCAACCAAGACTGTATCATCTGCATAACTATGTTACTGATGTTAGTTAGTTAGTTAGTTAGTTAGTCGACAGATCATCCTCGTTGCACATCGGACCATTCAGTCCATAAGTGCTCGGATCACCTCCTCAGCAAATCCCGCAGCGTGTAGCGGCTAACGACGCCAGTTCTGTGTTGGTTTATCAATCTTCTTTGGCTTCCTGCGTAGTGTTCTTGTTTGGCCACCCCTCTTTTAATTTGCTGCTCCCGCAGTCTGGCCATTGTTGTAGATTCACAGTCATCACTTGGTTCTTGCAAAAGTCTCACTTCTCGTAGAGCATTCAGAATGTCAGCCTGGTCCATGGCGCGTCCGCCCTCCACAGTAGCCTCACCTGCGAGCTTGTCAGCCCGCTCATTTCCTTGTACTCCCGCATGACCTGGCACGAAGATGAAACTAATCTTTGCCAGCCGAGACCGCTCCAGAGGCAGCAACCATTCTCTTCGGATCGACCCCTCCTCTATCCTCTTGATCATGTTCATTGAGTCGCTAAGGAAACAAGCCCTAGTGAATGTCTGTGTCTCGAGCCATGTTATTGCTTTACTTACTGCCATGACTTCCATGGTCAGGCTACTTGTGGTTTCAGTGAAAGCACCAGAGTCCTCCTTCACAATTCTCCCTCCGGCCCGAGCTGTAAAGGCCCATGAGCTTCTCACATGTCGGACGACCGACCCATCTGTGTAGATGACCGCGTCACTGTCAAGCGAATTCTCGAAAATCAACGCTTGTACTTCAGCCTCCACAGCAGCCGGATTTTCTTGTCTGCATTTTCTATCTAGTTGGATGCAAACTGAAAAGGATGTGCAGAAGTCTGTTGGCACTTGCACCCACTCCTCGCCAGGTTCTAAGTCCTCAAGTGAACACACCTGTTGAAGAATGTCTTCGGCTTGACCCATCCACGACCGTCCTCTTTTTAACCTGCTGCCCTTCACCTTCCTAATTTCACTATGCAGTGGATGCTGTGTGTTTGCGTTAATTCTGAGGTAGGCGCGTGCCCTGCAAACTTGCATTCTCTCTTCAATGGTTGGAAAATCAAGAAGGTAGCGCATCGCCCTGCATGCTGTATCTCTTGTACATCCAAGAATAATGCGCATAGCTTCATTCTGTATCCTTTCCATCCTTTCTATCTGCTTATGGCTGAGAGTCAGGATTGCCATTGCATACTCCAAAACAGACATGACCAGCCCCTCGTACAGAAGACATAGATGGCGCTGCTCACAGTTTGCTGCCGCCATCACCCGCATCGCTGCCAAGCCCCGCTTGGCCTTTGTTATCACCTGGTCTATGTGCACATTATAAGCAAGGCTTCGATCAAACCGTATCCCCAGGTAATTCATTGCCTGCGTTCTTTCCACCGTCTCTGAACACAGCATTACAGTTGGTGTTGGATTGTTGACAATATGATTATTCAACGAGAACCAAGTCACTGTTGCCTTTGTTGGGTTGACCATTGCCCCAGCTTCATCACACCAAGTACTTATGCGATTGAGTTCGGTTTGTAGTTCCACAGCAACCTCCTCTCTATCCTTACCCTGACGATACACTAAAACATCATCGGCATATGACAATGTCCTGCCAGGTCCAGTGATCTGCTCACTGGTGATTCTCACTGTGTAGGCGTTGAACAGTACCGGAGATAATGGTGATCCCTGTGGTAGGCCAGGATATATTGTTGTTGGTTCCGAAGTCCAACTGCCACATCTAAAAACTACTTTCCGTTGGAAGAGGGCTGCAGCGATCCAACTAAGGAGGAATGGACTTACGTTTAGTTCAAGAAGCTGAAACATTAAAAAATCCAGTGGTACTCTGTTGTATGCGTCCTCAAGATCAATCGCCTGCAGCAACAGTTTCAGTGCCTGAGTGGAAACCTTCATAGACATCATGGGCAAAGACTGCTGCATTGGTCCAGGTTTCTCTTTTTGGACGGTACCCACCCAGGGTAGGTGGGAAAACACCTTGCCTCTCTAGTTGGCTTGATATTTTCCTGGCAATTACCTTCTCCAGCAACTTGCCTACTGTATTCTGCATGGTTATAATTCGATCCCCTGATGTTACTGAGGTTACTGATGTATCGTCCACCAATGTTGATTCCTTCCATATCTTCTATATTTCTGAAAATATTTTCACTGTACAGGGAGAACAGATCTGGAGACACTACACATCCCTGTCTAACACCTTTTAATAGGCTGATATTGACCTACTTCATTATCAATTATGTCTTTCCAGAGCATCAGTATGTCTTCCAGGTCATCAGAATGTCTTTCCAGGGAATCAATATGTCTTTCCATGGCATCAATATGTCTTTCCAGAGCGTCAATATGTCTTTGCAGTGCATCAATATGTCTTTTCAGGGCATCAGTACGTCTTTCCAGGGGACTAATCTCTATATTCAGGGCATCAGTCTGCCTTTCCAGGACGTCAGTCTCTCTTTCCAGGACATCGATGTGTCTTTGCAGGGCATCAGTATGTCTTTCCAGGGCATCGCTGTCTTTCCATGGCATCAATCTGTCTTTTTAGGGCATAAATATGTCTTTCCAGCGCATCAATATGTCTTTTCAGGGCATCAGTACGTCTTTCCAGGGGACTAATCTCTATATTCAGGGCATCAATCTGTTTTCCGGGGCGTCAATGTGTCTTTCCAGGAAATCAGTGTGTCTTTGCAGGGCATCAATATATCTTTCCAGGGCATCACTATGTCTTCCCAGGACATCAATACGTCTTTCCAGCGCATCAATATGTCTTTGCAGGGCATCAATATGCCTTTCCTTCGCCTCAATCTGTCTTTGCATACCATCAATATGTCTTTGCAGGGTATTAATGTCTTTTCTGAACATCAATATGTCTTTCCAGAGCATCAATATATCTTTCCAGTGCATCAATATATCTTTCCAGTGCATCAATATATCTTTCCAGTGCATCAATATGTCTTTCCAGGCGTCAATCACTTTATCCAGGGCATCAGTATGTCTGTCCAGGGCATCAATATGGCTTTCCGGGTTATCAGTATATCTTCTCATGGCATCAGTCTGTATTTACAGGGCGAATCCAGATCGGTAACTATAGCTTACACTTTTTATATTGTCTCTAAGGGCTTGCGAACGCCGTTTTTGAGCCCGTATACCCGGGTTCGAAACACAGCGGTGCAGGTATTTTCGAAAAAGGTATAGGTGCCGGTCGTTCAGAAAGCAATGGCAAACTACTGAACGTAAAATTTGCCCAGGAATCATGAACAGCGAAAATGCTGGGGTTGGCTGCTACGTCCTGTGAAGGACATGCTACTTAATTTTTTTTAGTGCGTCCTCTAGTCTCTGATTCTTACCCCTTCATCTATGAGCCCCAAACAATACGTGTGTATTTATTTACAATTTTTTAGTGTGACTGTGAATGAGTATTTGTGTATGCGTCGGAGTGTGTATTTGTGTGTTATTGAGTGGGTACTTAACTGTGAGAGTTTGTGTAAATTATGTGAGTATGTATGCAGGTATGTATATATGTGTTTATGAATGTATGCGTGTCTCTGTGTGTAAGTGTGTCTGCCTGCCTGCCTGTCTCATAACACGGTGATAGGCATTGCTTATGTTTACAACATTCATTTGACAGTTGTTTTTTTATGTGCATGCAACAAGCACAATAGATATTTGATGTACAAAAAATGAGCGATCGGAAGGGCTGAATGTAACATTGGCCAGGGTGCCAAATTTGTGACCTTTTGAAAATAAAGTTCGTTCATTCACTCGTTCGTTCCTTCGCTCGTTCATTCGCTTGTTCATTCGTTCGCTAGTTCGTTCGCTCATTCGACTGTTCTTTCGTTCACTTGTTTGTTCGTTCGTTCTCTCGCTCGCGTGCAAGTTCTTTCGTTCACTTGTTTGTTCGTTCGTTCTCTCGTTCGCGCGCAAGTTCTTTCGTTCACTTGTTTGTTCGTTCGTTCTCTCGTTCGCGCGCAAGTTCTTTCGTTCACTTGTTTGTTCGTTCGTTCTCTCGTTCGCGTGCAAGTTCTTTCGTTCACTTGTTTGTTCGTTCGTTCTCTCGTTCGCGTGCAAGTTCTTTCGTTCACTTGTTTGTTCGTTCGTTCTCTCGTTCGCGTGCAAGTTCTTTCATTCACTTGTTTGTTCGTTCGTTCTCTCGTTCGCGTGCAAGTTTCTTTCGTTCACTTGTTTGTTCGTTCGTTCTCTCGTTCGCGTGCAAGTTCTTTCATTCACTTGTTTGTTCGTTCGTTCTCTCGTTCGCGTGCAAGTTCTTTCGTTCGTTCATAAGCCAATCAAAGTCCTGACAAAGTCACTCAGGGTGTCAAACAAAGTCCAGCACATTTGTATATCATATCTGTATATCATATCTGTATATCATATATGTATATCATATCTGTATATCATATCTGTATATCATATCTTTATACCACATTTGTATATCATATCTGTATATCCTATCTGTATATCATATCTGTATATCCTATATGTATATCATATCTTTATACCACATTTGTATATCATATCTGTATATCCTATCTGTATATCATATCTGTATATCATATCTTTATACCACATTTGTATATCATATCTGTATATCCTATCTGTATATCATATCTTTATACCACATTTGTATATCATATCTGTATATCATATCTGTATATCATATCTTTATACCACATTTGTATATCATATCTGTATATCCTATCTGTATATCATATCTGTATATCATATCTGTATATCATATCTTTATACCACATTTGTATATCATATCTGTATATCCTATCTGTATATCATATCTTTATACCATATTTGTATATCATATCTGTATACCCAACAGCCAGTGGACAAATTAGGCAGTGGCCTTTTCATGTTCGATCTCCGAACTTATGTTTTGTTTAAATTTTTATTTTCTAAAATTATTTTCCCCTTTAGAGCTGTTTCTGTTGTTACTGAAGAATATCATTAAGATTAAATCCTCGGATTCGTGGTGTTCTGATTTACGTTATCTTAATATTGTGACTTTACGTTAATTTAGTGTTACTATTATTGTTATTTCCCCACTGTTTAGTTTGGTCGACGGATCAACATCACGGCACATTGATGTAACCCATAAGTGTTCCAGTTCTACTCCTAACTCGAGCCTGAGTCCGGAGAATCTCAGCTCAATGTACGAACTCCGTAGCACCGGCGAGGATCCTGAAATACCTTGGGTAGATTGTTAACTCGAAATTTTGCCCGGGCAGCGCCGTTAGGTTACTCTTTTTCTATTTCCAACTGCCAAGGGATGTTTTTACGTGCGCAACAATACACACGGGCGTCCGATCTCACTACCCATAGACCAGGGGAAATGTTATTACTAGAAGTCCACGTGAAAAAATCCCAGCTCTCACCGGGGCTTGAACCCGGGACCTCCAGCACTCGAGACGGATACCATCCCTCGAGACTACTCAAACCCCACTGTTTCTCCACTGTGATTTACCTAATCGGGTTTGTGATTTTTTAAAGGTAGGTGTGTGTGTGTGTGTGTGTGTGTGTGTGTGTGTGTGTGTGTGTGTGGGTGGGTGGGTGGGTGGGTGGGTGTGTGTGTGTGGTGGGTGGGTGGGTGGGTGGGTGGGTGGGTGGGTGGGTGTGTGTGTGTGTGTGTGTGTGTGTGTGTGTGTGTGTGTGTGTGTGTGATGTGTGTGTGTGTGTGTGTGAAATTTTATTTCTCTTTTTTTCACACATATTGGACTGTTTTAATTTGATAGTGAACAAATCAATTTGATCTAGATCTTGTATTAAAATGTTTCCGATACATTAAATAACTATTCTATTATGTACAGATTATCCAATGCTTTAATGCAAATAGGAAAAAAAAATATAATGTTTTGTAAAATTAAAGTTCTGAACACATTATTATGTAATGTTATTGGAAACATGTAATTTATACAATTTGTTCAGACAGAAAGTCGAAAAGTTTAAATAAAACATGTAACTGATTAAGTGCCATGGAATGATAAATCGCCTTAAACGACTTTCTGTATCTGACATGGGCTTATATATCGCCGAAATGTTGTGGCTGCGTTATAATACAATCATGTCTGCTACGTTATTGACGACTTTTACGTCATAAATGTGACACATCCCTACTTCCTGTTTTCCGCCATCCATTTTTTTCTCGGGTCCAAGACTACTTTTTTGTTTGATCCAAACCTACTTTTTGTTTGATCCAAACCTACTTTTTGTTTGATCCAAACCTACTTTTTGTTTGATCCAAACCTACATGTTTGTTTGGTCCAAACCTACTTTTTGTTTGATCCAAACCTACTTTTTGTTTGATCCAAACCTACTTTTTGTTTGATCCAAACCTACTTTTTGTTTGATCCAAACCTACATGTTTGTTTGGTCCAAACCTACTTTTTATTTGATCCAAACCTACTTTTTGTTTGATCCAAACCTACTTTTTGTGTGATCCAAACCTACTTTTTGTTTGGTCCAAACCTACTTTTTGTTTGGTCCAAACCTACATGTTTGTTTGGTCCAAACCTATTGTTTGTTTAAGCCTGTCAACGTGTTGTATGTCTAGGGATCTAGACTCGGGCTCAAACAGGCAACAATAACTCCGTTAAACATAATATAGCAACTTTAATGAACATTAATATACAGTGCGTTGGCGCAGTGGGTTTAACAAGCCCGCACTGGGGCGTTGCATATCACAGAGGTTTAACATCACACATGATTGTAACAAACATTCTAAGCAAACTATCTAGCATATGTCTATGACCCTAAATATACATGGGTCTAAACTATTAAGTCCCTCTAAGGCAGGCCCTGTTGCCTCTCCGATGTCCCGTCTGTCTCTGCTGGTTCACACGTGTCGCAATCCGACACGGGTGGTAACTCTGTCCGAGTTCCTCGTGGACCCCGCAATAGGCGGGCCACATCAGTGTCCACGGGACAGTGGACTCACTTGACCAGTCCTTCGAGAAGGCTCTAGATTACTCTGGCCTTCGAGTGACTTACTTCTTTCCCTTGGGCGGGAGTTGTAGCCCTTGGCTAATATCTATTAACTCATGTTGGTTTACCGGATAATGTGGATAATGTGAGGCTGTGACAGATCCAAACCTACTTTTTGTTTGATCTAAACCTACTTTTTGTTTGGTCCAAACCTACTTTTTGTTTGGTCCAAACCTACATGTTTGTTTGGCTCAGAACATGTTCACGGTGACATAACACTGACAGGAGTATGCGACATGCGAAAGAGTTGGTAGTGGAGGTGGTCGGGGAGAGTGGAATGAAAGGACGGAAATAGAACTCTGGCCAAGAGTGAGTCATTGGTTGCTCCACACTCGTTCAGTTTGCATCAGATAAAATATTCCAACCTCCAATGTCTAGCAACTTTCGTACTGAAAGGGAGTGAAAGCAGGGATATATTGAACAGAATTATATACCTTATGGCCTGCCAGTGTAATTACCAATGGAACGGGCCACGCTTGGCTTGCGTACCGTAGATTTCTGACACCTGCTCTAGCATCTAATTCCACGTGTAACGAGCTCTTATGTTGAAATTTGGACATGAACCAATTATTGATATCCACGTGCTTGAATAAAAATACTGTTTATCATTAGCCGCCTGACTTCAATTGTTAAATTGGGATGCCGAGCAAAGATGACATTTGAAAAGTCACCATGTTTGTAGTTCCGCTTCGTGCCCCTAACTTTCTGTCTAATCTCAAATCCCCAGGCCAGATAATAGTTTGTGTTAATGTCAAGAATACAAGATAACGTTAAGATTTATTGCTTAAAAATGCACACCCCGACGTCTATAGGATACGTCCGTATGCAAAGATGTATTGGATAAACGTGGATATGTGTTTGTTAAACACATTCCTATCAATTTCCAAGTTTTACGGACAAATATCACGTCTTTCTTCTTGTTAAGTTTCTCCAATTTCAAGTTTTTTATTTCGTTATGAAAAAAAAAAAAACTGATTGCTTGAAAATGCACACACACACACACACGCGCGCACGCGCGCACGCACGCACGCATACACACACACACTCACTCACGCACACACTCACGCACGCACGCACGCACGCACACCCCTGTAGAATGTGTCCTTGTGCATAGATATATTGGATATACGTGTATATGTGTTTTTTAGACACACTTCTATCAATTCCCAGCCTTCTAGATTTCACATTTTCTTTCCTTGTTAAGGTTCCCCGATTACCAGTTATTTTCATTTCATTATAAACAGAAGAAAAAAGTAAAGGCCTTTTTTAACACATTGGGGCCCATTGGGTAAAAATGTGGGGCCTCTTTTAACGCGAGTAGACTTATTTGGCTGCTGTTATTGTTGTTTTTGTTGCTGTTGTATTTGTTGTTATTGTTGTTGTCATTGTTATTGTTGTTCTTGTTGTTTGTTGTTCTCTTTATTGTTGTTGCTGTTGTTGTTATTGTTGTTGTCATTGTTATTGTTGTTATTGTTGTTTGTTGTTGTCGTTATTATTGTTATTATTGTTGTTGTTAATGTGGTTCTTGTTTTCATTGTTGTTGTTATTGCTGATGTTGTTATTGTTCTTGTCATTGTTATTTTTGTTTTTATTGTTGTATATTGTTGTCGTTATTGTTGTTGTTATTGTTGTTGTTGTTTTCATTGTTGTTGTTTTCATTGTTGTTGTTATTGCTGATGTTGTTATTTTTATTGTTGTTGTTTTTATTATTATTCTTATTGGTGTTGTTATTGTTGTTGTTGTTGTTGATATTATTGTTCTTGATATTGTTGTTGTTATTGTTACTGTTGTTGTTATTATTGTTGTTATTATTGTTATTGTTATTGTTTTTGTTGTTATCGTTATTCTTGTTTTTATTGTTGTTGTTGTTATTGTTGTTGTCATTTTTATTCTTGTTATTTTTGTTATTGTTGTTATTGTTATTGTTATTGTCGTCGTCGTCGTTGTTGTCGTCGTTGTTGTTGTTGTTGTTGTTGTCGCCGTTGTTGTTGTTGTTGTTGTTGTTGTTGTTGTTGTTGTTGTTGTTGTTGTTGTTGTTGTTGTCGTCGTCGTCGTCGTCGTCGTTGTTGTTGTTGTTGTTGTTGTCGTTGTTGTCTTGCACGTATGTCACAGTCACGGGCAGGATCTTCGTCTGGGAACCTTTTAACGCCACTAGACTTATTTGATTGTTTTTGTTGTTGTTGTTGTTGCTGCTGCTGCTGCTGCTGCTGCTGCTGTAGTTATTTCTGTTGCTGTTGTTGGTGTCTTCCACTTATGCCGTCAAGCGTCACGGGGAGGGATAATTGCAGTTCCAGGACCTCTGACTAGCGCCTGTCCTGCAATTCCCTCCATGATTCTTGAGCAGTGTTTTTCTAAGATCAAGTAAATTCCTACGGGTTGGCTAGATGTGACACAGATTCCTTCCCGACTTAACCCTTGTAATATTTACTACTACCCGCACGTCACAGTCAATGATATTCTGATCATTACGACTTAGAGCCGGCTTGTTGGTTCTGTAAATAAAAGTATGCAAGATCTCTTTCGGGACACAGTGTAAAAACATACACAGCTCAGATTTAATAAGGGGAACTCAGCTGGGACTCAAGAAATAGTTTTTCTTATAAGAAATTCCTCTTATAAGAGTTCAAGCAAGTAGTAATGTAATTACAACATGCAATACACTATTGTTCTTCACAACAGAAATTCGCCACAACCGAGACCGCCTTAAGCGGTTTCTGCTGTGTTACCATATCCCCCACCCTCCCCCCAATACGCCTAATGGGGTTAAAAGGAGCCCCACATATGCCCACAGAGCAGCGGTGGCGTAGTGGGTAGACACTAGCTTGCCGTCCTAGGGGTCATAAGTTCGATCTGTATTGGGGTGGATTCGACCATTTAAAACAGCTTGGCCTGGACGACCCCCCCCCCCCCCCCCCAAGTTGACCCAGCCTGAAATAAATACCCGGACATGTCCTCAGAAGTAAAGCTGGCCCGTGTGATACTGACCACATGACCAGGGGTGTTGACTGACTGCACAAATATGAGGCTAACACACATGTCCAATGCACATTAAGAAGCGTAAAGGGGTGTTTTACTTACTTGTTGTTAGTTGCATATTCTTTACTGGACGTTGCAGTCAACCACAGCATTATTTGGCTGTTTGTAACTTCTTCGCGAAGTTACGCTTGCTATTGCTTTCTTAACGACCAGCACTCATACCTTTGTATGAAAACTAACGCAAGGAATTATGTTGCCAAATAACCCTTACGCCACAGCGCTGGCCAGTGCTTACTTATTTGGTTATAAAAGTATATTGGGTCAGGGCCTTTTGGGGTCATGTGTATAGTGTCCATTCATTCATTCATTCATTCATTTATTCATTCAGTAGAATGTCCTTTGCAGAGCCTCGCTCCCATAACAACCGTCTCGAAAACTTTCCGATCATAAGCAAGATGTCCCGCGTCCGATACACTCATCTGGAGATCATATGCCACATCCTGCACCCATCTTCACTTTGGCCTTCCTCTTCCTCTCTTCCCAGGCATATACCCCTCCCTTATTGTTCTCTCCAAACTTTCATAACGTTTCAGGTGACTAAAATATTTCAATTTTTTTTTTTCGTCTTAAGTAGCTAACCTTCTTCAATATTCAGATCTTGTCATATGGATGTATTTGTTCTTTTCTGTATCCAAGATATTCTTAGAACTCGTCTATAACATTTATATTCAAAGGAATGTATGCGCTGTTCAGCTTGTTTAGTAAGTGTCCAGGTCTCACGGGCATAGGGTCCCAGAAGAGGTAAGCCATCATGGCCTGGAGAGAACGAAGCGGCAGGGGGTGATCAGAGGATGTTGCCAACACTCAGTAACCGGAGGAAAGGCCAGACGGAGACATAATCAGACTGCAACTGGTGCCATTAGTATTGGGACTGTTCACTGGCTGATGAGGGTGGAACACGTGGGAATGTGCTGTCGGTTCTTAATGCAACTCCACTCAGTTATAATAATTACTGACTCCTTGCCGTCTTGACAGACAATAGTTTGTAACATAGCTCAAAGCCTGGACTGAGTTGTAAAGACCATGAGTTGTCTATGCAGCATGATCTCTCTCTCTCTCTCTCTCTCTCTCTCTCTCTCTCTCTCTCTCTCTCTCTCTCTCTCTCTCTCTCTCTCTCTCTCTCGGCCTGCCTAGTTTACTCCAGAGGAAAGATAACACCATTACGTCTGGAACAAGACAAGCTGTAGACAAGCTGCCGGATCAGCAAAGCAATGCTCTAACTGCCCGCCTGACGGAGCTTCTCTTTCTCATTCATGTTTCACTTCTGTCGTCACCTGTTGATAGGAGAAACATGTTACTTGTTCTAGTATCCCACCGCTTACTGTGATGTTTACTGTTTACTGTAAATGGGCATATTCTTGTGCAAGTGAATCGTACAGTTATCTCGGAACAGTCGTAACATCAGATGGGAGATGCCTTGAAGAGATTAGAACAAGAATTTACATTGCGAAGATAGCCTTTTGCAAGATGAAAAACATACTGACCAATAAAAGGATATCAATTGAAACAAGAAAATGAGTAGTGAAGTGCTACATAGAACCTGTACTTTTGTATGGATGTGAAGCGTGGACAATGAGCAGACAAATTGAAAAACATCTGATGGCTGTGAAAATGTGGTTTCTGAGGAAATGCAATTAATACCATGGACAGCCAGAAAAACCAATAAACAAGTCCTTCAAGAAACAAATAAAGATCGTAAAATGATTAGAGACATTAGACGTAGACAGTCAAAATTTTTGGGGCATGTTATGAGAAGAAATTAAATGGATAATTTGGTAACAACATTCATGATCGAATGGAAGAGACCAAGGGGAAGAACGAGAAGTAAATACCTGGATGGCTTGGCCACGTGGCATGGTCGAGACAGGAACACGGAGCTGATCCACGACTCTGATAATCGAGTGAGATGGCAAAACATGACCGCACATGCTTATCGGCATGACACATGATTGATGGATATATACGCACACAAACACTCACAAACATACACTCATACACCAGGCCCAGCAGTGCAGACGGTCATACTAAAGGAAACATAAAGGTCCCTTCAGGCGCCGTAACGAGCATTGGGTATATGGTGCTAGAGCCAAATTTGTGTAGACCAATCTCCACCCTGTCAGTGATGTGATCAGTATCACACCGAGTGCCTGTACTTCCGAGGACATTTCCCGGTACCCAAGTTAGGCGAGGTCCAGCTAGGAGCACAGATGGGTTTTATACACAGGCCCCGCTGTGGATTTTATTCATTGACCATTGAGCAGGCAGGCGTGCGGATAGCCACTAGGCCACCGATGCTCTCAGGCGATAACGTTCCTCCATAAACATCTGTGCTCTGTGTTAAATATTAATGTGATGCTGATTGTCTTCCATGTCGCTCTGTCTTATATATAAATGTGATGCTGGTTGTCTTCCATGTAGCTCTGTCTTATATATAAATTCGCTGCTGGTTGTCTTCCGTGTCGCTCTGTGTTATATATAAATTCGGTGCTGGTCGTCTTCCGTGTCGCTCTGCCAACCCACTCAGCATGTTAGAAGAACTGGGGTCTGTATAGAGAAATGGTTAAACCTCTTGTCTCGCATTATGAAAGTTATGAGTTCGATTCTAGTCTTTGTCATTTCCAGTCACGAGTGTAGTTTTCTCGAAGGCTAATGTGGGTCGCCCCTAAGCCACTGAGTTCGTGCTTTGTGATACCCTTTCGGCAGACAATATGGATAAAACAAGGTGCAATGAAGTCGATCGTATGCCATCAAATCCCCTTTATGCGTGTTATTATAGTTCAAACGTGACAGCGAAAACAAAAGTAAGTGCAGGGCCCTTTTACACGCATTTATGCACATAGGCCCTTTGGTACTGGGCCCATAATTTATACCAATGGGCAGACGGTGGGTGATGCGGTTAGTATCTCGACGGCCGTCTTTCCTTCTCAAGACATCTCCTGATACCCATTGTAGTCGGGTTGGACCTGAGTCAGCTTTACACATCCGCCTAAACATGACATGTTAGTTAGTTAGTAAATTACTTACTTAGTTAGTCAGTCAATCAGTCAGTCAGTCAGTCAGTCAGTCAGTCAGTTAGTTAGCTAGTTAGTTACTTAATAAGTTAGTTAGTTATATAACAGTAAGGGATTTAGGTTAGTAGTTAGAGAGTTAATGAATGCTGCGCATTCATTAACTAATGGGGAAATAAAGTTAGTGAACGCGTGAGCACGAATGGGTTTAGGTATCCAGGGGTTGCTCACGCGTCACTTGGGATTCGGCCATGAGAAGAACAACAAAGATGTCTGTATTTACATCGGCAGCATGAAAATGTAATTGATGACTCAATAAACCTTTTATACACTACAACGCGGAGTTTGTCATCTATATTGATGTCAGCCACTAACGATTCACAGCCAGGCCATGATCACACTGTGATATGACCTGATTTGGCGCCGAGTATACCAAGATTTCTGAATCGTGCTGTCGCGGCCACTACTGATCACAGAGGTCCTCATAAAATAAATCAAATTGGAATATAGAAGTCAACAGAAGTCATGGAAGGTTGTGTTGAAGTCCTGCACTCTGGAGGAACAACTTATGTCGTATTTTCAAGTCTTTGTGATGGGGTTGATGGTTGTTAAAACCGCCACACAACACATAATGTTCCGAGTGGTGAAACAGAGCAGCCATCGTCAATCTTGAATCCTGTGTTGACCTGCTCGTTCTTTTCGAAACGTATGGATGTTCCAGATATGCTGCCGTGAAATCTGGTCTTGCTGGAACTGTCGATTTAACCGTTATCGTCTGAAGTACATTGAAGGTGACCTTGGTAGTCTGAAGATAAAGTCCGGAGTTGTTGGTCAACGCTTATAGTGAGCCGGCTCAATCAATCAATCAATCAATCAATCAATTGATTATTGTCTCGATCGTTGTCATTTCAAATCCAGACGAGCACAATCAGCGGCATGAAGACGACTAGAAGGGCCATTTTTCGGTGAAAGTAAGTCAGAAGGCACCGACTACGATTGAAGCGAGGAACCTAGCAAATACGCTCGTTTTTCCGTTTTTCTACAATCAGCGGCATGAAGAATATCGATTGAAGTGAGGAATCCAGAGGCTCTTCCTTTTCTTTTCCTGCGAGAGAAGAAGACAACCTTCAATTTTGTCGATTGGGCGTCATACTCCTTCAATTTTGTCGATTGGGCGTCATACTCCTTCAATTTTGTCGATTGGGCGTCATACTCCTTCAATTTTGTCGATTGGGCGTCATACTCCTTCAATTTTTTCGATTGGACGACAACCATACCATACAACCATACAACCTTTTCTTTTCCTGCGAGAGAAGAAGACAACCTTCAATTTTGTCGATTGGGCGTCATACTCCTTCAATTTTGTCGATTGGGCGTCATACTCCTTCAATTTTGTCGATTGGGCGTCATACTCCTTCAATTTTGTCGATTGGGCGTCATACTCCTTCAATTTTTTCGATTGGACGACAACCATACTCTGCGAGACGCTGGAATTGTTCTAAAATTTTTACAATGGCAGATCATCAGTTTTGAATAAGAAAAACGATTGGACAAACGACAGGACTATAAGTATAGCAGGTATTGTTAAATTTTAGATTAAGATGTCCAACTGCTTGATTTAGGACATATTAATATATTAGATTGTTTGGTACTGCTGTATTTTCCATTTCAGATTTTTTTTAGAATGGAAGCCCAAGATCTTTCACAAGTACTTAGTGGAGTTGGTGGGGCAATATCAAAGTTGGACTCGGTGTTAAGACAGCAAAGTGTAGTCAGTGATGTCGAGAGGTTTAATGGACAAGCGAGTCAATTTAAGAAATGGATTGTATCCATTGAGAAACATGCTTATCTAGTGAACGCTACAGATGAGGATAAAAAGAATTTGGCTTATAGAACTAGTGCAAGTCCTGTTTCTGATCATATAAGAAGAAAGCTAGAAGCTGGAGGAGGTGAAACCTGGGAACAATTCAAAGACGACCTAGCTCACAAATATGCAGAGATTACTGACCCTCAACACGCATTCTCAGTGTTGCGACAGACGAGACAAAATACTACAGAAAGTGTGCAGCTATACAGTGATAGGTTGATCAATTTAGCCGAAGAGTCATTTTTGGGTCAGAATGTCCGAGCTGAGGAAGTGGAACGGATGTTGGTGGGGATTTTTGTTGATGGGATTAGGTCAGATGGACTGAAATTTAAATTAATGAGAGAGAATCCTGCAAGGTTGTCACAAGCTGTAGATATAGCTATACAAGAGGAAAGCTTGAGAAGAAGGTTTAGATTGAGGGTAGGACGAGAGTTAGGTAGTAGTTCAGAAGATAGAATTGAAGAACCAATGGAAATAGGACAGTATAGATATGGATGGAGAAGAAGAAGGGGAGAAATACAGATGTTACAAGGAAACAGTAACGTATATAATCAAGGTAGAGAAAGACAAGTGAGAAATACTGTAAGAGACATGGTAGGTAACACAAATAACACAAATGTGGTTTGTTGGGGGTGCCGCCAACGTGGACACATTTTCGCTTCTGTGGTAACAGACGTGTCAAGTCGAATACACAAAATAATAGATGTGCTCAGACTAGTACACAGAATAGAACTGTAAATGGTAGATCATCAAATGGGAATTATGGAGAGGTGCAGAGAAATTTTATAAGGTCAGGAGATCAGGGAAATTGGCATCCCGCTTACTGAACAGGATCGGCAGTAGGGGGGAAGATAGTAAGGTCCAAAAGATGAATAAAAATATTAAAAACCCAAATAATGAGTATAATAGGACATTTAAAAATAAAAAACATAAGAAGTGGCCTCAACTTGGGGAGATAAAACAGTTGTCACTAAATATGATTGATCCTAGTTCATGTATTATAGAAATAGGGAAATATAAAATTAGAACATTAGTTGACTCGGGAGCGCAAGTTAGTGTGATTAAAGAAACATTTTTATATCGAATATTAAAAAATTTCAAATTTTTTAGAATTCAGGATAATCTTCATTCGGTAACTGGACAAAATTTAGAAGTGCTTGGCCAAACGATGATAAATTTTAAATTAGGAGGGATAAATGTTAGGCATATGTTCCATGTAGTCAAGGATTTAAATAGAAATATGATATTGGGTAGAGATTTTTTATTGAAAAATGGGGTGAGACTTTATTTTGATTTACATAAATTAAAATTCCAAGATGTTTACGTGGATTTAGAAGAGGATATGCATGTGTCGACACTAGTTAGAGTCAAAACGACCATGAATTTGAAACCACAAACGGTTAATTTAATACAGGCAAAAATGAAAAAAAAATCCGTACTTTTCGGTGGGACAAACAGTTAAAATAACGGAATTAGAGAGAGAAATAATAGATGAACCTGGCTTGGAAGTCACCGATGGGTTAATAATATTAGATAAACATCTCAGCTTTCCAGTGATGCTCCTAAACAATACAGGAAAAAATATTAAATTATATAGAGGCTGTGTAATCGCTAAAGTAGCGTATAATAATGATAACATGTTAACTATAGAAAAAGAAAACATGTTGGGAAATGATTATTCAGAAACTCCCATGGTCAGAAATAATGTCAGAAATAATTATAAAAGGAGCTGGAAAAGACGGAATGATGAATTGATCCATACATTCAAAAAATATCCATCTCAAATAGATACAGTAGACAAAAGGACAAGAGAACAAGAATTGTTATCACAGTTAAAAGCCCCACCGGAGAATAAAGAAATATTAGAACAATTGGTGAAAGAAAGCCAAGACGTTTTTGCAATTAATGATTTAGAATTGGGAAAAACTAGTACAGTTACAATGGAAATAGACACTGGAAATCATCCACCAATTAGTTTAAAACCATATAGAACTCCTTTAAGAAACAGAGAGATTGTAGAGAAGGCAATTGAAGATATGTTAAAAGCGGGAATAATAACAAGATCGAAGTCTGAGTGGTCATCTCCGATTGTAATTGTGACCAAGGTCGATGGTTCACATCGATTCTGTTGTGATTATCGGGCGTTGAACAAAATCACTAAGAATGTAGCGTACCCATTGCCGGTGATTGATGATATTTTGGGCTTACTTAATGGCTCTACATTCTTCACTACACTAGACGCAAGATCAGGATTCTGGTGTATCCCGATGTCGGAGGATGCTCAAAAGAAAAGTGCTTTCTGTACTCATATGGGTTCTTACGAATTTTTACGAATGCCATTCGGAGTTCGCTACAGCTCCATCTCACTACATGTTATTAATAAATGAAGTATTACGTGGGTTTCAAAAGTTTGCGTTGGCATATATAGATGATATTTTAATATATACATCAGGAGACGTACAAGATCATCTAAAACATGTAAAATTGGTATTTGATAGGCTAAGAATACACGATGTTAAGTTGAAATTGAGTAAGTGTGAATTCTTAAAAACAGAAACCAAATATTTAGGGTACATTATTAATAGAGAGGGAATTAAGCCTGATCAAAATAAAATTAAAGTGATTAGAGATTTATCTTCTCCGACCAACGTGAGAGAAGTTCGAGCTTTTATAGGTATGACCGGGTATTATAGACGATTCGTTCCAAATTTTGCACAGATAGCAGAACCTATTATAAAATTGACCTGTAAATATGCAAGGTTTAAGTGGACTGAAGATTGTCAGAAGGCGTTCGATTTTTTAAAAAATAGCTTAACAACAGTTCCACTATTGGCACATCCAGATTTAAATAAACAATTGGTTTTGTATACAGATGCTTCAGATAATGCCATAGGAGCATGTTTAACACAACCGTATGAAGGAGAAGACTCAGGAATACCAGGAGTTAAGAATGAAAGACCAATCTATTTCTTGTCACATAGACTTAGCAAATCTCAGCGAAAATGGGCGACTATTGAGAAGGAGGCCTACGCTATACACTATGCTCTCCAAAAACTAAATTATTATCTACATAACGCCAATTTCATTATTAAAACTGATCACATGCCATTAAAGTCTATATTAGAAGCACCAATACAAAATAGGAAAATACAAACATGGGCACTAAATTTACAGGGATACAATGCTAAAGTAGAGTATATTTCAGGAAAACATAATACATGCGCTGATTTATTGTCTAGAATTCCACATACAACAATATCTGAAACCACTACTCAAGATGAGGGAGAACCAGAAATTGACGACAGGAATTGGCAAGTAAATATATTAGATTCTGCTAAAATAAATTGTAAAAGCTCACAGACAGAACAAGATTCTGAATCAATAGAGGAAGATACACAGTTGATGCATTTTAATATGAAAAATGAACAGGAATTAGATCCAAAAATAATACAGATTAAACAAAAATTGAAAGAAACAGGGGAAAACAGTTTTAAAAGAAAATTCTTAGAGCTGCAAGAAGACAATCAATTATATTATGTCGGTGAAAAAGGTGAGGGATTAAGAAAATATATTCCGAAACATTTAGAACGGGAAGTTTTAAAGGCATATCATGATAATAATGGTCATTTTGGACGAGATAAGTTAGTTAAGGCTATTAGCAGTAAATATTGCTGGCCGAATTTATTTAAAAGCGTATATGAATATGTTGATGCATGTGAAAAGTGTAGGTTAAGAAACATGAAGATAATTAAATGTCCCTTACAAGATACAGATATTCCTCAATTTCCAATGCAGAAAGTGAGTTTGGAAATTTCAGGTCCTCATCCAAAAACATTATCGGGAAATGTATATCTACTACATATCGTAGATTCATATAGTCTCTGGCCAGAAGTTTATCCAATTCCAGACAAGAGTTCTGATTCTGTTATAAATATGTTTTTACAAGAATTTATACCAAGGTTTGGGTGTCCACAGACAATACTTACAGACAATGGGAAAGAATTTGTAAATAGAAAGTTTGAAAAATTGTTAAAAGATTTGAATATAAAGCACATTAAAACTTCGTACTACAGACCATCTTCGAATGCCAAAAATGAGAGACAACATAGAACATTGTACAATATACTGGCGAAAAATGTAGAAGAACACGATATGGATTGGGATCTTTATTTGGGAATAGCATTGGGGGCGATCCGTACACACCAAAATGAAGGAACAGGTTTCTCACCATTTTACCTACTACATGGAAGAGAACCAATATTACCGATTGACAATTTATTAAAGCCTAGAAGAAAATATATGGGGGAGGAGTTTCAGGAAATGAGGTTGCAAGAAATGCACAAAGCACATATACGTTTAAGAAATAATATAATTAAGGCTCGAGAAAGACAGAAGAAATACACAAATAAAAATGCACACTTACAGGAGTTTAACATAGGTGATAGAGTTTATTACAAAAAACATAGGAGAAACTCTAAGTTTGATGCTCATTGGGTCCCGGGATATTATATTTTAGAAAAAAAGGGTCCAGTATCATATACTATAAAAAATCAAATTACAGGGCATGTTGCACGTTCACATGTAGAATATTTAAGACGGGATAATGAGGAAAAAGATGCAGAGGATAATAATAACAATTATTATTCAGAAGAATTATTTTCAGATGGACAGATTGTCAGACGAGCGGAATATCCGATACCTATAGATAATGGGAGAGAATTGGTACAAAAACAAATAATAACAGCATCTACTACTGGTGAACAAGAAGAAACAATACCAAAAACGATCGTGACAGAGGAAAACAACACGTATGACGGTTATAATAGTGAAGAATCGATCAAAGAAAAAATAGACGCTCCATTTATGAATACTAGACAGGCAGTAAAAAGAAAGTTAGATAGACAGAAAGAAAGAGAAATTAAGAGGCAAAGAAAATTTAGAGAAAATTCCTCAAGTGATGAAGATATGCCACTATTTGAAAGATCATTAAGACATCAAGGTAGAAAGATTAGATTGGATTTAGAAAGGAAAAGATTAGCAGTTGCTAGTAATGGGTATACAGACGCGGAACAAGAGATGGATGAAGAGTCAGAAACTGATGAGGATGGTGCTATGAAAGAAGATATTTCTCCTCGGGAAGATGACGACATTGATGTAGAGATTGCACTTATAGAAAAAAATTTGGAGTTATTAAGAAAATGGAGAAGTGATGAATAGCTTGGTAGAATATTCTGCAGATTGCAGATAGAAGAAGAAGTGGGACACGGTAATTGTGAATTTCAAATGAAGAAGGTTAGCAAATAACTTAATCAAGAGTTGTTGAGAGTTGTCGTGATGAGTATTAAGTTAGGAGTAATTAATATATGCTTTTATTATCATTTTGATTTTTAAGTTTGAAGTGTTGAGTTTTTCTTAGACGGAAAATGATTGATTAGTAGTCATAATATATTATGGCGTATGTATATATATGATTATTCATTTCATCACATATGTTTATTTTGAATAATGTGTGGGGATAAAAATGATGTCAAAGAATGAGGGGGTTGATATTGTTTGCTCTATTGTTTTGACTTCAGTTGTTCTTTATAAAATGTGATGATATGTTACCTTAGCTGTTTAATTTTACAAAACTTTGGTGTGTTTTTTTTTTTTGAGTTACCCTGGGTGTGTTTAAAATAATTTTTAGGTTGACGTTCAGTTATGGGGAAAAATGAAGAGTTGTTTTTGGGAGCTTGCAGAAAATATGAAACATGGAGTAAGGGCCATGCTTCGTTTTATGAATTTTGTGACTTGAAGTTGAGTTGCTTAACGTGTATAACGTTTATAAATAGAAATTGAGGGTGAAACATGATTGAGTTAAGGGGGAAGTTGTGGTGATTAGCGAAGTAACTCAGTATGTTGTAGAGAAAGTAATAGAGGAGTATATTTAAAAGTGGCTGGGGTTGTCAGCAACAATTGATAATTACATGGGGGTTGGAAAGAGTTAAACCGTTAAAAATGGTTTGGGGGATTGAATTAGGGACTACATTAGACGGTTCGTAATGTAAATACATGGATTGAAAGCCATGGATGAGGGGAATGACGGGCGATACTGGGTAAATGTGGGTTGAAATAGGAGCTGGGTTGAACAGCGTTTAATGGGAGAATATGGGGGGGGAATGCCAGGTTGAATTTTGGCATTTAAATGGGGTGAGACTTTATTTTGATTTACATAAATTAAACTTCCAAGATGTTTACGTGGATTTAGAAGAGGATATGCATGTGTCGACACTAGTTAGAGTCAAAACGACCATGAATTTGAAACCACAAACGGTTAATTTAATACAGGCAAAAATGAAAAAAAAATCCGTACTTTTCGGTTGGACAAACAGTTAAAATAACGAAATTAGAGAGAGAAATAATAGATGAACCTGGCTTGGAAGTCACCGATGGGTTAATAATATTAGATAAACATCTCAGCTTTCCAGTGATGCTCCTAAACAATACAGGAAAAAAATATTAAATTATATAGAGGCTGTGTAATCGCTAAAGTAGCGTATAATAATGATAACATGTTAACTATAGAAAAAGAAAACATGTTGGGAAATGATTATTCAGAAACTCCCATGGTCAGAAATAATGTCAGAAATAATTATAAAAGGAGCTGGAAAAGACGGAATGATGAATTGATCCATACATTCAAAAAATATCCATCTCAAATAGATACAGTAGACAAAAGGACAAGAGAACAAGAATTGTTATCACAGTTAAAAGCCCCACCGGAGAATAAAGAAATAGTAGAACAATTGGTGAAAGAAAACCAAGACGTTTTTGCAATTAATGATTTAGAATTGGGAAAAACTAGTACAGTTACAATGGAAATAGACACTGGAAATAATCCACCAATTAGTTTAAAACCATATAGAACTCCTTTAAGAAACAGAGAGATTGTAGAGAAGGCAATTGAAGATATGTTAAAAGCGGGAATAATAACAAGATCGAAGTCTGAGTGGTCATCTCCGATTGTAATTGTGACCAAGGTCGATGGTTCACATCGATTCTGTTGTGATTATCGGGCGTTGAACAAAATCACTAAGAATGTAGCGTACCCATTGCCGGTGATTGATGATATTTTGGGCTTACTTAATGGCTCTACATTCTTCACTACACTAGACGCAAGATCAGGATTCTGGTGTATCCCGATGTCGGAGGATGCTCAAAAGAAAAGTGCTTTCTGTACTCATATGGGTTCTTACGAATTTTTACGAATGCCATTCGGAGTTCGCACAGCCCCATCTCACTGCATGTTATTAATAAATGAAGTATTACGTGGGTTTCAAAAATTTGCGTTGGCATATATAGATGATATTTTAATATATACATCAGGAGACGTACAAGATCATCTAAAACATGTAAAATTGGTATTTGATAGGCTAAGAATACACGATGTTAAGTTGAAATTGAGTAAGTGTGAATTCTTAAAAACAGAAACCAAATATTTAGGGTACATTATTAATAGAGAGGGAATTAAGCCTGATCAAAATAAAATTAAAGTGATTAGAGATTTATCTTCTCCGACCAACGTGAGAGAAGTTCGAGCTTTTATAGGTATGACCGGGTATTATAGACGATTCGGTTCCAAATTTTGCACAGATAGCAGAACCTATTATAAAATTGACCTGTAAATATGCAAGGTTTAAGTGGACTGAAGATTGTCAGAAGGCGTTAGATTTTTTAAAAAATAGCTTAACAACAGTTCCACTATTGGCACATCCAGATTTAAATAAACAATTGGTTTTGTATACAGATGCTTCAGATAATGCCATAGGAGCATGTTTAACACAACCGTATGAAGGAGAAGACTCAGGAATACCAGGAGTTAAGAATGAAAGACTAATCTATTTCTTGTCACATAGACTTAGCAAATCTCAGCGAAAATGGGCGACTATTGAGAAGGAGGCCTACGCTATACACTATGCTCTCCAAAAACTAAATTATTATCTACATAACGCCAATTTCATTATTAAAACTGATCACATGCCATTAAAGTCTATATTAGAAGCACCAATACAAAATAGGAAAATACAAACATGGGCACTAAATTTACAGGGATACAATGCTAAAGTAGAGTATATTTCAGGAAAAACATAATACATGCGCTGATTTATTGTCTAGAATTCCACATACAACAATATCTGAAACCACTACTCAAGATGAGGGAGAACCAGAAATTGACGACAGGAATTGGCAAGTAAATATATTAGATTCTGCTAAAATAAATTGTAAAAGCTCACAGACAGAACAAGATTCTGAATCAATAGAGGAAGATACACAGTTGATGCGTTTTAATATGAAAAATGAACAGGAATTAGATCCAAAAATAATACAGATTAAACACAAATTGAAAGAAACAGGGGAAAACAGTTTTAAAAGAAAATTCTTAGAGCTGCAAGAAGACAATCAATTATATTATGTCGGTGAAAAAGGTGAGGGATTAAGAAAATATATTCCGAAACATTTAGAACGGGAAGTTTTAAAGGCATATCATGATAATAATGGTCATTTTGGACGAGATAAGTTAGTTAAGGCTATTAGCAGTAAATATTACTGGCCGAATTTATTTAAAAGCGTATATGAATATGTTGATGCATGTGAAAAGTGTAGGTTAAGAAACATGAAGATAATTAAATGTCCCTTACAAGATACAGATATTCCTCAATTTCCAATGCAGAAAGTGAGTTTGGATATTTCAGGTCCTCATCCAAAAACATTAAAGGGAAATGTATATCTACTACATATCGTAGATTCATATAGTCTCTGGCCAGAAGTTTATCCAATTCCAGACAAGAGTTCTGATTCTGTTATAAATATGTTTTTACAAGAATTTATACCAAGGTTTGGGTGTCCACAGACAATACTTACAGACAATGGGAAAGAATTTGTAAATAGAAAGTTTGAAAAATTGTTAAAAGATTTGAATATAAAGCACATTAAAACTTCGTACTACAGACCATCTTCGAATGCCAAAAATGAGAGACAACATAGAACATTGTACAATATACTGGCGAAAAATGTAGAAGAACACGATATGGATTGGGATCTTTATTTGGGAATAGCATTGGGGGCGATCCGTACACACCAAAATGAAGGAACAGGTTTCTCACCATTTTACCTACTACATGGAATAGAACCAATATTACCGATTGACAATTTATTAAAGCCTAGAAGAAAATATATGGGGGAGGAGTTTCAGGAAATGAGGTTGCAAGAAATGCACAAAGCACATATACGTTTAAGAAATAATATAATTAAGGCTCGAGAAAGACAGAAGAAATACACAAATAAAAATGCACACTTACAGGAGTTTAACATAGGTGATAGAGTTTATTACAAAAAACATAGGAGAAACTCTAAGTTTGATGCTCATTGGGTCCCGGGATATTATATTTTAGAAAAAAAGGGATCCAGTATCATATACTATAAAAAATCAAATTACAGGCATGTTGCACGTTCACATGTAGAATATTTAAGACGGGATAATGAGGAAAAAGATGCAGAGGATAATAATAACAATTATTATTCAGAAGAATTATTTTCAGATGGACAGATTGTCAGACGAACGGAATATCCGATACCTATAGATAATGGGAGAGAATTGGTACAAAAACAAATAATAACAGCATCTACTACTGGTGAACAAGAAGAAACAATACCAAAAACGATCGTGACAGAGGAAAACAACACGTATGACGGTTATAATAGTGAAGAATCGATCAAAGAAAAAATAGACGCTCCATTTATGAATACTAGACAGGCAGTAAAAAGAAAGTTAGATAGACAGAAAGAAAGAGAAATTAAGAGGCAAAGAAAATTTAGAGAAAATTCCTCAAGTGATGAAGATATGCCACTATTTGAAAGATCATTAAGACATCAAGGTAGAAAGATTAGATTGGATTTAGAAAGGAAAAGATTAGCAGTTGCTAGTAATGGGTATACAGACGCGGAACAAGAGATGGATGAAGAGTCAGAAACTGATGAGGATGGTGCTATGAAAGAAGATATTTCTCCTCGGGAAGATGACGACATTGATGTAGAGATTGCACTTATAGAAATAAATTTGGAGTTATTAAGAAAATGGAGAAGTGATGAATAGCTTGGTAGAATATTCTGCAGATTGCAGATAGAAGAAGAAGTGGGACACGGTAATTGTGAATTTCAAATGAAGAAGGTTAGCAAATAACTTAATCAAGAGTTGTTGAGAGTTGTCGTGATGAGTAGACATAATATTGTATTAAGTTAGGAGTGATTAATATATGCTTTATTATCATTTTGATTTTTAAGTTTGAAGTGTTGAGTTTTTCTTAGACGGAAAATGATTGATTAGTAGTCATAATATATTATGGCGTATGTATATATATGATTATTCATTTCATCACATATGTTTATTTTGAATAATGTGTGGGGATAAAAATGATGTCAAAGAATGAGGGGGTTGATATTGTTTGCTCTATTGTTTTGACTTCAGTTGTTCTTTATAAAATGTGATGATATGTTACCTTAGCTGTTTAATTTTACAAAACTTTGGTGTTTTTTTTTTTTTTTGAGTTACCCTGGGTGTGTTTAAAATAATTTTTAGGTTGACGTTCAGTTATGGGGAAAAATGAAGAGTTGTTTTTGGGAGCTTGCAGAAAATATGAAACATGGAGTAAGGGCCATGCTTCGTTTTATGAATTTTGTGACTTGAAGTTGAGTTGCTTAACGTGTATAACGTTTATAAATAGAAATTGAGGGTGAAACATGATTGAGTTAAGGGGGAAGTTGTGGTGATTAGCGAAGTAACTCAGTATGTTGTAGAGAAAGTAATGGAGTATATTTAAAAGTGGCTGGGGTTGTCAGCAACAATTGATAATTACATGGGGGTTGGAAAGAGTTAAACCGTTTAAAAATGGTTTGGGGGATTGAATTAGGGACTACATTAGACGGTTCGTAATGTAAATACATGGATTGAAAGCCATGGATGAGGGGAATGACGGGCGATACTGGGTAAATGGGGGTTGAAATAGGAGCTGGGTTGAACAGCGTTTAATGGGAGAATATGGGGGGAATGCCAGGTTGAATTTTGGCATGTAAATAAGTGGACTCTGGAGGTTTTGAAGGAATGGTTGAACTTGACGAGGTGAATAATACAAAAGGTTGTAGTTTTGGATTAACATAACTTTTTGATAACAAAAATTATTATTGACGGCAATGAAGATAAATTTTGAAAACTTTATTTTATAAAGTTTTCAGAATGCATGGGAAGAGAAATGTGATTACTTCTTACTATTTTCTTACTTTCTAATTTTCTTCGGTGCGCACCAAACCAATCTAAACTAAACTTTTTTCTGTCTATCCTGGAATAGTGAGAATGTGATTAAGTGAGAAAAAGATAAGGAAAATATCTTCAATTTTTGTCAATCATAATTTAGATGGACACTTTAAAAGCGGTTCGTTTATAGAGAGTTTTGTAGAGAGTTTTGTAGAGAGTTTTGTAGAGAGTTTATAGTAGGGTTTTGTATTACTGACATTGTATAAAGTATGTCTCTGCTTAGCGTTTGGCTATGATGAGATAGGAGGATGAGATTTGAATTATGAAATATATGTTGAGGGATTGTTGGGTAGAATCGGTATAGAAGAAGAAATATTTCAGTATTGAGTTAAGTGTTTAAGGGTTGGAGTTGAGACTTTTCCAGAGAAAAAGTCTTTTTGAAGAAGGGGAGGTATATAACAGTAAGGGATTTAGGTTAGTAGTTAGAGAGTTAATGAATGCTGCGCATTCATTAACTAATGGAGAAATAAAGTTAGTGAACGCGTGAGCACGAATGGGTTTAGGTATCCAGGGGTTTCTCACGCGTCACTTGGGATTCGGCCATGAGAAGAACAACAAAGATGTCTGTATTTACATCGGCAGCATGAAAATGTAATTGATGACTCAATAAACCTTTTATACACTACAACGCGGAGTTTGTCATCTATATTGATGTCAGCCACTAACGATTCACAGCCAGGCCATGATCACACTGTGATAGTTACTTAATTAGCTAGTTAGTTAGTTAGTTAGTTAGTTAGTTAGTTAGTTAGTTAGTTAGTTAGTTTAGTTTAGTTTAATTAAGTTTAGTTTAGGTAGTTCCGTTATTTCGTTAGTTCGTTGGTTACTTTATTTAGTTTAGTTAGTTTAATTAATTTCGTTAGTTCGTTAGTTAGTTTAGTTAGTTTAGTTTAGTAGTTTAGTTAGTTTATTAGTTTAGTTATTTCGTTAGTTCGTTAGTTAGTTTATTTAGTTTAGTTTAGTTAGTTAGTTCATTATTTCGTTAGATAGTTAGTTAGTTAGTTAGTTAGTTAGTTAGTGTAGGTTGGTAGGTTGGTTGGTTGGTTGGTCGGTTGGTTGGTCGAAGAGGTGGGTATTTGGGTAGTTGGTTGGTTGGTTGGGTGCGTGGTTGGGTGGGTATTTGGGTAGTTGGTTGGTTGGTTGGTTGGTTGGTTGGTTGGTTGGTTGGTTAGTTAGTTTAGTTAGTTTTAGTTAGTTTAGTTTAATTAGTTTAGCTACTTTCGTTATTTCGTTTGTTCATTAGTTCGTTAGTTATTTTGGTATAGTTAGTTTAGTTAGTTTAGTCAGACAACCAGCCAGCCAGCCAGCCAGCCAGCCAGCCAGCCAGCCAGTCAGTCAGTCAGTCAGTCAGTCAGTCAGTCAGTCAGTCAGTCAGTCAGTTAGCTAGCTAGTTTAGTTAGTTACATATTCTTTACAGGGCGTTGCAGTCAGCACTAGCATTTTTTGCTGTTGTGATCTCTTGGCAAGTTTACGTTCAGTAGTTTGCCATTGCTTTCTGAACAATCGGCACCCATACCATTTTGAAAAGGAAAAAAAAAGCAAGACGGTTTGCTGCCAAATCGTCTGCAGCTGTATTTCGAACGCGAGTATGCTGGACTGCGAACTTCGCCCGTAACCGCTTCGCCACGGAACCGACAAACATGACAGTAACAGATGTTAAATGTCAGTTTAATGTCAATGCTTTGATGTCGTGTTTATGTTGTTTACAAAACATGCTTAACGTGCAGATGTTACCCCACTATGCCAGGGGTATAGTCATTGTGACATGCATGTGAATGAATGTCAAAGTTGTTACTTTCTTGTTCCATTGCTTGAAGTAGTGTTGGTTGTAGACAATTGTGTTAACTCGTTATATAGTGTGAATGCATTGAATGTGATACTAAATGACGCAGTTAATGTACACGCTTCGAAGTATGGCCTCGAATAACACCGGAGAGACAGAAATGTAACTACGGTTTGATTACACATGGAAGGGATCATTCTAACTGTCCCTCCGCGCGATAACAATGTAACATAGTACATGTCATGTGCCGGATGTTGCGATCAAGCCTTAGTTAATTGTTTAGGCAATTTTACGTTTGAAAAGCGAGGGTGGGGGGGCGGTGTAAATCCCTGATTCGAACGTTAAGCTGGACTTAAAACGTGAATCTCTCGTTCGGATGGCGATGTCAAACTCATCATCATTATGTGCCATGCCGATAAGCGTGGGCGGTGATGTTTCGCCAACTCACACGATCACCAGAGTCGTAGATCAGATCTTGTTCTTGTCTCGAAAATACCACGTGGCCAAGCCATCCAAGTATTTACTTCTCTGCATCTCCTTGTTCTTTTCCCTTTAATCTTGAAAGTTGTCACCAGTTTCTCCAAGTAATTTCTTTTCATAACGTGTCCAAACATAATGGCAAACTCATCATCATCATTATGTGTCATGCCAGCTGGCGGAGGCATTTATGACACTCCACAGATTTCGATCTTTGGTTTTCCTGGATCAACTCAGCTGTTGATATTACTACATGCCACTGTCTCAATCCATCCAGCATTATTTCTCTTGGTCTGCCTCTGGCTACAATTTTTTCTCTATTTCTTACAATATTTGCGAGAATGCTCACGACAATCGTCAGTGTCTCAACTGTGTGTAAAGTGTGGGAGTTTGTTCTTATTAGTTTCAGTAATCATGTGAGGCATCATGTATGTGTCTAGATGTGAGGCTGTGTGGTGTGGGTGTGTATGTGAGGGATATGTGTGTCTGTGGGGGTGTGGGGAATGTATGTTTGGAGGAGTTGTGTGTGGGGGATGTGTGTGGGTTGATGGGTGATGTGTGGATGGGTGAAGGGATGTGTGGTCAGTGGGGGATGTATGTGTGTGTGTGTGTGTGTGTGTGTGTGTGTGGGATGTGTGTGTAGGTGGGGATATTTGGGAGGATGGTTGGAAGTATGTGGGTGTTGGTGGGTTGGGGATGTGGGTAGGGAATGTGTATTAGGGTGGGTGAATGGGTGTGTGGGAGATGTATGTGGGTTGGAGAATGGGTGTGTGATGGATATGGGGGTTGAGTGTGGGGGTGTGTCTGTAATGGGATATGTCTGTTTGGGTGGGAGTGTGTGAGTTTGGATGGGGTAAATGTGAGTGGGTGGAGGATGTATGCGTGGGTGGTGAGGATGTTTGTAGGTGGGGATGTGTGGGTGGGTGGGGAGATATGTGTGTGTGGGTGAGAGATGTGTGGGCGGGGATGCGTATGGGGAATGCATGTGGGGGATGTGTGTGTGTGTGTGGGGGGGGGGGGGGTAATGTGTTTATGAGTGGGGTGTTGAGTGGGAGGGGCGATGTGTGAGGGTGGGAGAGGTGTGGGATATGCGGGTGGATGAAGGATGTATGTGAGGATGGGCGATGTGTGTTTGGCTGGGTGTTGGGGGTTGTGTGGGTGGGAGGGTAGATGAGAGATGCATATTTTGATCGGTGAGTGGGTGATGTGTGGGTGCGAGTGGTTGATGGATGAGTACGTGAGTGGGTGGATGTGTGTGAGAGATGAGTGTATGGGTGGGGGATGTGTGTGTGGGTGAGAAGATGTGTGTGAGCGGCGAATGTGTGTGGGTGGGGTATATGTGGGTGGTGCGGTGTGTGTTTTTGAATGAGGAATGTGTTGGTGGGTGGGGATGTGTGTATGGGTGTGGGGATGTGTGTGTGTAAGTGTATGGGTGGTGAGATGTGTAATTAAAGGATCTGTGATTGTGGATTGGAGATCGGGATTGGGGTGGTTGGCGAGTGGGTGGGTGGAGGATGTGTGGGAGGGTGAGAGTGTGTAGGTTGGGGGTGTGTGGGGAATGTGTGTGTGTGTGTGAGTGCGGGATGTGTGGGTGGGGGAGATTGTGTGGGTGGGAGATGTGTGTAAGTGGGGGATGTGTGGGTGGGGGAGATTGTGTGGGTGGGATATGTGTATAAGTGGGGGATGTGTGGGTGGGTGCGGGTTTTGTGTGTGGGTAGGTGAGGGATATGGGAGTTGGCGGGAATATGTGTGTGTGGATTTTGGATATGTGGTTGGGGATGTGTGTTTGCTGAGTGGTTGGGGGTGTGTGGGTGGGTGGTGGAAGATATGTGGGTGGGTGAGTCAGTTATCAGTTATCAGTTGGGGTATCTTCGTTGCACTCCGGACATGTCCATAGGTGCTCAGATCCTCCCCCCAGCATATTCATCAGCGTCCGGTGGCTAATAGTGCCAGTTCTGTGTTGGTTGATGAGGCGCTTTGTTTTCCCGATGTACCTCTTGCGTCTGGCTGTACCGATTCTTACTCCCAGGTCTTTCATCCTGGACAGCGATGTGGAATCACTGACATCAAAGTCCTCTGTTCTCGCCATATCTTTAAGGTCGTTAATAACATCGGCACGATCCATGGGCTGGCCATCTACAAGGTGTGCAGAGCCAGCCAGTTTGTCAGCTCGTTCATTTCCCTGGGTGAGTGTTGGTAGGTTATGGGATGGGTGGAGGATGTGTGCGTGTGGGTGGGTAGATGTGTGAAGGTGGGGGATATGTGGGTGGGTGATGGATGGGTGGATGTATGCATGTGTGCCTGGTTTTGTGTGTTGGTGGGTGGGGGTTGTGTGTGGAGGAATGTGTGGTGGATGGGTGATGTGTGTGTGTGTGTGTAAGGAGATGGTGAATGTGGGGGTGTGTGTAGAATGTGTGGGTTGGGGGATGGGTGGATGGATGGGGGTATGTATGTGCCTGTGTGTGTGGTTAGGTGGTGGATGTGTGTGGGGGGGACACGCGGATGGATAGGGTATCGGTGGGTGGGGTATCTGTCTCATAACATGGTAACATGCATTGTTTATGTTCACAACATTCATTTGACAATGTTTTTTTCCCTATGTGAATGCACTATGCACTGATGAACGAAAGATGAGTGATTGGAAGGGCCGAATGTAAGATGGGCCTGCGTGCCCAATTTGTTACCCTTTGAAAATAAAGTTCGTTCGTTCGTTCGTTCTCTTCCTCTCGATCTTTCCAGGTGTCACGATATTCTCCAATACCTTTCTTCTCATCACATGACCGAAGAGAGCTGTTTGCCTCTTTCTTATTGTTGCATATAATGTTCTAGTTTCATTAGCCTCTTTCAGGCAGTCGCTTAGTTACTTTGGCAATCCAAGAAATTCGCACCACTCGTCTCAGGAACCACATCTCTGTTGTTTCTAATTTATTCTTAATTTGTTCATTTACATTCCAAGACTCACTGCCAACCAGCAAAACAGGTTCTATTTAGCACTTCAGCCCTCTCTTTCTTACATTCAATGATATTGACTTATTGCATAAGATATTCTTCATTTCTGAAATGCAGCCTGTGCTTGCCCTATTATTCTGCTCTTAATTTATGTTGTACATCTTCCATCTGATGTTGTAAATGTCTCTAGGTATTTAAAACTATCCACTTGGTGAAGAATTTACCTGCTATCTCAATTTCACATTTGGGTGTCACCTTTTACTTTGACATCAATGGCAAAATACTGAACGTAAATTGCCTAGAAAATTAACCTGAGGTTGATAGCAGTGTCCCTTCAAAGGAGGTGCAACAATTTGATTTAAGTTTGTCATTGCTTTTCTGAACGAGAAGTCAACGTTTAAGCTCAACTGACCGCCCTATAAGATTGGGATATTCGCGATGGTGTGGCAAATTCAGTTCTGGGGACCGAGTATGCGTAGGGATATATGGACACCCCTAAAGTGTTCTTTACTGTTAGTGACAGTACCACAGAGCAGGTTACAGCCACTTATGCTGATAACTTAAGGGTTACTAAAGGCTGAGGACGTACACCAAAGCTATGTTGATGGGGAAAGCAACGGGAAACTACTACATCATGCATATTAGAAACTTAACATTGTAGTGTGTGTGAGAATGAGCTAGACAATGAAGAGACTACTTTTAGTGTTATATGAACAGCAACGAGAGAAGCTGAGGCTAACAATACCACAGTATATTCATCATCCGTGCCATTCAAAATGAGCTACATAGAATCCGTGCTTTTGTATGGATGTTAAGCTTGGACAATAAACAAACAGCCTGAAAAACATCTGATGGCTGTGGAAATGTGGTTTATAAGGACAATACAATGAATCCCATGGACAGAAAGAAAAACCAATGACCAAGTCCTACAAGAAGCAAATGAAAATCGTAAAATGATTAGAGACATTAGACGTAGACAATCAAATTATTTTGGTCACGGTATGAGAAGAAATAAATTGGAGAACTTGATGACAACTGGCAAGATCGAAGGGGAGAAAATAAGGGGAAGGCTGAGAAGTAAACACCTGGATGGCTTGGCCACGTGGCATGGTAGAGACAAGATCAGTGAGCTGATCCACGACTCTAGTAAGCGTGTCAGATTGCGAAACATGACCGCCCACGCTAATCGGCATAGCATATGATGATAATTCTCTTTTTCATTCATGTTTCACTTCTGGTGTCAACTGTTATTTCATGTCCAAGACAGGAGAAACTTGTTCTATAGTCTGTTTACTTTTGTCTGCCCCAATATAAAATTCCATATCTCAGTAACCAACTGAGGGAAAATGATGAGATTTAGCATATAACATTATCATTATGCCAACCTAAAAAAAAAAAAAATTTGCTCTGGAGATTGTACAGCAGATTTCAAAGTTTGTTTATATGCCGTATATAATTTATGGGTCAGAGATGAAGTGCACATTATTAAATGTATTACATCTTCACACGGAAAAATTATCGTTTAATAGTTAATTTTCACTTGGGACAGGGGATTGGCCTTATGACAAGAGCCTCGCGTTGTGGAACGGGGCATTACTGTAAAACAAGTTTGTTAGCGAGAAATCACTAGTTTTTCACAAAAGCATCAAAGAAATTATCTCCTTCCATGATTTAAGTTGCATTTGGACCTATCAAAGACATATTTCTTGGGTGGGGGTAAATATAAGACGGCAGAAAAAATTTCATAACGATGCAACAGACAGTTTTCAAAATAATTGATCGTGAATCAAGGCATTCATTTCTGGACAGACTATAGTATCCCACCGTTTACTGTGACGTTCATTGATGACCTTTCCTTTCCACTGCTAATTATCTTAGTTTTCATTTTATTGGATATTAATATCTAAACCACATTCATATATTCTTACACTGGGTTTTCTTTGTTTGTTTGTTTGTTTGTTTGTTTGTTTGTTTCTTTCTTTCTTTCTTTCTTTCATTCTATTTTATCTGCTCTACATTACTACCACTCCTCTTCCGTCTATGCCTCCTCCTTCTTCCTCTTCTCCTTCTTATTCCTCTTCTTCTTTCTTCTTCCTTCTTCCTTCCTCTTCTTGTTCTTCTCTTATTCGTCCTTCTCATATTCTCCTCTTCCTCCTCCTCCTTCTCCTTCTCCTTTTCATTCTCTTTCTCCTTCTCGTCCTCCCTCTTCTCCTCCTCCTCTTTCTTCTTCTACTACTACCTCTTCCTCTTCTTCCTCTCCTCCTTCTTCTTCAATTTTTCTTCTTCCCCTTCTCCTGCTACTGCTTCTTTTTTCCTCATTTCTTCAGCTCGTCCTCTAATTATTCCATCCCTTTCCTTCCAACTAGGTTGTAGGTTGTATCAGTTCCTGATGTCTGTAGTAACGTTAATGAGCAGACTTCGTTAGTTTTAATTTACATAATTTCCATTCATGATTTCAGTCTATATGCTTAGTTTCAATTCCTGGTTTCAGTCTATATTTGTTTACAGCTGACTTCAAGACACAGTCTAATCAACTGTCATCTTCTTACTACCTTGCTGCAATGTTTTTATGTCTCTATCTGTGTCCCGCTCTAACCATTGATGTCTCTCTCTCTCTCTCTCTCTCTCTCTCTCTCTCTCTCTCTCTCTCTCTCTCTCTCTCTCTCTCTCTCTCTCTCTCTCTCTCTCTCTCTCTCTCTCTCTCTCTCTCTCGTTTTGTCTCTGCTTTACTACAATGTATCTCTCCTCTTACTCTTCTCAATCGCTTTCTCTCACTCCCACCCTCTCTCTCTTATTTTGACCTTCCGACACCGGCTGGGAATAACCCCAGCCTCCTGCCCTGTGATTTGCCAGAGAAATAAATTAACGCGAATATTTACTGAGCAATTTCTATCCAGCTCCTTGTATGTTCTGGAGGCAATCCCACGTCTTGGTGATTGACAGGCCGGGAATGGATCAGATATTGCCTCCGATAGGACCCTCTTTGTGGGGTGTTAAGTATATGGTGCTGACCTCATTTCGATGGGTGGTGTGGTCAGTATCACGCCGCATGTATTTACCTCCCAAGACATTGCTTGGTTCCCATGTAAGGCTGGCTGGTCATGGGAGCACCTTAAAGCCATGTTTGTTTTATTGTAAAGACAGATAGACGGTCTGTGTCTTGGATACGCCTAGTGCAAAGGAATGCCTAATTATGAAAGAATGTTAGTTAGTTGCTTAGCCTTTACATGATGTTGCAATCAACCCCAGCATTTTTCTCTGTGATTTCTTGGCAAGTTTACTTTCAGTAGTTTACCATTGCTTTTTGAACGACATGGTAACCTTTCGTCACATTGTATGAAAACCAACGAAATTCGGCCTGCTGCCAAATTGTCCACGGCTTTGTCCGAACGCGGTTTGCGAGATTACGAATTGCGCCCGTAACCCTTAGCCACAGAGCCGGCGGAAGCAACTTTTTATTTTTTTTTTAAAGTTGCGTTTCCTTTAGTAACAGAGAGTGCAAGGAAAGGACTCTCCTTGAATATCAAGAAATCAATTTGGGAACCAGTTGAGGCCACTGAAACAATTACATAAATAAACCCATGTAGGAATAATTAGCGCTCACAGAAGGAGAAGAAAGAAATAGAGACTAGAGGACGCACTAGACAACATTAAATTTGAAAGCTATAGTTACCGACCGGGAATCGAACCTGTTACATCGAACAGCGCCTCGCTGCAGTAACAAGTGTACTTTGACGCATGACCAACTAAACACTCCAAAAAAAAGTGTCTTCATTAGTCATGTCTATCATACATATGAACCTACAACTATGGAATACGGACAGAATTCGTATCAAACCATTGAGATAGCACCATAGGTCTCATAATTTGTATTGAACCAGCATAGGTCAAATAACAAACACACGAAGAACACATCGGACCGTAAATGCTGTGTCCTGTATATTAATAAGCATTTAAAGAAGAAAAATGATTGGTCAGTTCTAATGCTGTACACGTAGTCTCATCTCATCTCATCATGTTCCCCTTGTACCTTGCGGTGTTGAGGTGAATTATAAACATTGTGAGAGTGCCCGATTATGTGCTTCATATATCGATATTCCCATGGACTCTGTACACGTAGTACACACAGGAAATCAATTTGGGAACCAGTTAAATATCAAGTAAACGGTAACAATGGTTATATAAAAGAAAATGGTGACACCAAAATGTGACATAGAAATAGAACAAAACATTCTTAACCAAGTGGATGATTGTAGATACCTAGGGGCATTTATACCATCAAATGGAAGATGTACAACAGAGAGCAGAATAGGGCAAGCAAAAGTCGCAATTCAAAAAATGAAGAGTATCTTGTGCAATAAGTCACTGTCACTGAATGTAAGAACGAGAGTGATGAAATGATACGTAGAACCAGTTTTGCTGTATGGTAGTGAATCTTGGAATGTAAATGAACAAATTAAAAATAAATTAGAAGCAACAGAGATGTGGTTGCTGAGACGAATGTTGCGAATTCCTTAGACTGCCAGAGTAACTAACAACGACTGCCTGAAACAGGCTAATGAATCTAGAACATTATATGCAGCAATAAAAAAGAGACAAACATCTTTTTTCGGTAATGTGCTGTGAAGAGAGGCATTGCGGAACATCGTGACAACTGGAAAGATCGAGGGGAAGAGAGGCAGAGGCAGACCAGGAGAAATGATGCTGGATGGATTGAGACGGTGCCATGGAGGAATATCAGCAGCAGAGTTGATCCAGAAAACCAAAGACCGAGATCTGTCGAGAGCCATGAACGCCTACGCCAGCTGGCAGGGCACTTAATGATGATGATCCTTTACAGGACATTGCAAATCAACACCAGCATTTTACTGCCGTTGTTGATGTCTTGGCAAGTTTTACGTTCAGTAGTTTGCCATTGCGTTCTGAACGACGGGCTCCCATACCAACACGTTAAAACCAGCGAGACATGGTCTGCTGCCAAATCGCTTACGCGGGTAAGCGGCATTACGTCTCGCGTCTGCAACACCATCGCTGAGGAGACCGGCAATGTAGGTCATTTATTGAAAAACTTAGGTCAATTGAAAACATTCGTGTCGATGGGGGTTCAAACGCGGGACCACCGGACAGGCGGGCCAGCATGCCAAGCACTGCGCGAAAGCGATTCACAGAATAGTTAATATTGTAAGGATTAAGAATAGGTGGTGTGTGACTCGGGGATTGGGGGTTGCAGATAATAATGAGAGGGTAAGATTGGAGGCATGGGGCGGAAGGGGTGGGGGGGGGGGGTCCAAATAATACTAAGAGAATAAGATTGGGGGATTGGGGCGTGAGGGGCAGATAATATTGAGAGAGTAAGATTGGGTGGTGATTGACAAGGAGGCATGGGGCAGGAGGGAGAGGGGCAGATAATACTGATAGGGTAAGATTGGTTGATGATTGATAGACAAACACTTGCACAAGTAAACACGTGAGATTAAGATTGTGTGAGTTTGACACGGCTGCATGAAGGAAGATATTACTCTGAGGTTAAGACTGAGTGGTAATTGACATACAGTCATTGGGACGGATAATACTGTGAGGTTAAGACTGTGTCGTATTTGACTGGGAGGCATTCGTGACTGATAGTCGAGCATTGAGACAGGTAGACATTGTGAGGTTAAGTATGGGTGGCGATTGACAGCCGGGCAATGGGATATATATATACGGTTAGTCGTTAGTCACGGTTCCAAATTCAGACAGAGGGTCACCTAATAATGCTACGTTCCTGTGTCAGTTAATGTAACACAAAATGTTCCTCATTGTCCCATGTGAAAAGTGGAGTAGACAGCAGTCCTGACAAACCAGCAGCACGCACATGCATACATTCACAAGACTACTGCCAGAAAGCCAACACAATAATCCACCATTAAAATTGCAGTTCATCCTCGATGGAAGCATCAGTCACTAGAAAAATAGCAGATGCACTCCTATTACTGCATGAACGAACGAACGAACGAACGAACGAACAAACAAACTTTATTTTAAAAGGGTATCAATTTGGGCACGCAGGCCCGTCATACATTCGGCCCTTTCGATCACTCATCTTTCATTCATCAAATATGCATGTTACATTTACATAGGGGGAAAAAAACATTGTCAAATGGATTTTGTAAGCATAAACAATGCATAATACGTATGGTACATTCACATGGGGGGGGGGGGGGGGGCATTTGTCAGATGAAAGTTATAAACATAAACAGTGCATATTGCAATGTTGTGAGACACATCCCCCATCCACCTTCACACCTCGCAGCCACCCACACATCCCGAAGCCACCCACACATCCCCCACCCACCACACCCCCACCCACCCACACATACCTCCACGCACTCACACAGACTCAGGCAAACATACATGCCGCCACCCACACACTGATCCCCCACCCACACACATTTCCCCACCACACAAACATCCCCCACCCATCCCATAACCGACAACGCACACACCCACCAACATATTCTCCACCACCACCCACACACCCGCAAACCACCCAGCAAAACACACATCACAAACCACACACACATACCCCCGTCATCCCACACATCCCGCATCTATCCACACGTACATCTCGCACCCTCACAACTTTCCCCACCCACCCACACATACATCAGCCAACCTACACCCACTCACCCACCCAATATCCGCCAGCTCTTAACTACACATCCCCCACCTATACACACATCCCCACCCACAAACACATCTCCCCACCTGCCCACGCATATCCCCCACTCATAAACGCCCAAAAACACACACCTCCCACCCACACACCCCACCACCCACATATACCCCACCCACACACATCCGCCGCTCACACACATATTCCCACAAACACACACATCTCAAACACACATCCACCCACTCAAGTACTCATCCATCAACCACTCACACCCACACATCACCCACCCGCCCATCAACACATGCATCTCTCATCTAACCTCCCACCCACACACACCCCAACCACTCAGCCAAACACACATCCCCCATCCTCACATACATCCTTCATCCACCTGCACATCCCACACCTCCCCCACCTCTCACACATCTCCCCTCCCACACAAAACTCCACCCATAAAAATATCCCCCACACACACATCCCCCACATGCATTCCTCATACACATCACCGCTCACACATCTCTCCCCCACACACACATCTCCCCACCCACCCACATAACCCCCACTACAAACATCCTCACCACCCACACATACATCCTCCACACACTCACATTTACTCCATCCACACTCACACACTCCCACCCACACACATATATCCCATTCACAGACACCCCCCCCCCACACACACACACACTCATCCCCCACACCCATTACACACCCATCCCCCAACCCACACAATCTTCTACACACCCATTTACCCACCCAAATACACATTCCCTACCCACACACCCCAACTCACCAACACCCACATACTTCCAATAATCCTCCCAAATATCCCCCCCCCCCCCACACAGACACACACATCCCTCACACACACACACATCCCCCACCGACTACACATCCCTTCACCCATCCACACATCACCCATCAACCCATACACATCCCCCACACACAACCCCTCCACACATACATTCTCCACACCCCCACACACATCTCGCACATACACACCCACACAAACATCCTCACATCTACACATACATTATGCCTTACATGATCACTGAAACTAATAAGAAAAAAACTCCCACGCTTTACACACAGTTGAGACACTGATGATTGTCGTGAGCATTCTCGCAATAATTGTAAGAAGTTGAGAAAAAATTGTACATATACATTGTGTAGCGTAAAAATTAGTGATGCAATTCAACTCTCTCTCTCTTTTTTCTCTCACTCTCTCGCTCTCTCTCTCTCTGTCTCTCTCGTTCTCTCTCTCTCTCTCTCTCTCTCTCTCTCTCTCTCTCTCTCTCTCTCTCTCTCTCTCTCTCTCTCTCTCGCTCTCTCACTAACTCTCATTCACATCACAGTAATGTTATATTATACATGATAAAATCAAGTGGCATACAAAATAATATGACAGATGAGAATACACCACAAAAATATGGAATGGCATGTTACAGGACAATCAAGTGGCATACAAAATGATACCTCGTAATATGAAAGATGAGAATGCATAAAAAATATGGAATACCATATTACATGACATGCGTGCGCTCAACTCTCTCTCTCTCTCTCTCTCTCTCTCTCTCTCTCTCTCTCTCTCTCTCTCTCTCTCTCTCTCTCTCTCTCTCTCTTTTACATACACACACTCTCACACTCATTCACTCTCTCTCTCTCTCTCACTCACACTCACTAATTCTTCCACTCACTCTACAGTAATTTACATGTGTTAATTTTATGCATGTTAAAACCAAGTGGTATTCAAAGTGAGAATATGAAAATGAGAATACACAAAAAATATGGAACAGCATGTTAGATGACATGCGTGCGCTCAACTCTCTCTCTCTCTCTCTCTCTCTCTCTCTCTCTCTCTCTCTCTCTCTCTCTCTCTCGTCTCTCTCTCTCTCTCTTTTCTCTCATACACACACGTACACACACACACACGCCCACACACAACATACATACGCAAATACACACATATACCCACGCACATAAACACACCTACACACATCCACATACTTACGCACACGTACTCACATAAAATACAAATACACACTCCCTCGCATACACTGCATGCATGCAGAGCTAATTCAGCAACAGGTGGTTCGCCATTTTTTTTCTCCGCATGCAGTTCACAATACAAGCAACCGCGGACAGATGTAAAAGCATTTCAAGTGACATCCACAGCCCGCAGTGTCGCTCCATGCACTTAACTTAGCAGCTGGAGTGTTTTTTTTTTTTTTTTACGCATATCCTTCACAGGACATCGCTGTCAATATCAGCATCTTTCAGCTGATTGTTGATTTCTTGGCAAGATTACGCTCAGCAGTTTCCCATTGCTTTCTGTGCGACCGGCTCACATACCCGGTAAGTTACCGAGGCGGAGAGAACCGCTACCGATTATCGCGCATGTCACGTTACTCACGAGAGTATATGGGATTACGGAGAAAGTTGTGGAACCCCTAGACCAGGTACGGAGTCATGCCTAAAATGAGGAAAATACGTAAGCAAACAGTAGCCAGAAACAAAATCACACTAGAGGCCTTTAATAGTTTGATGCCTATCCCCCCCTATTTTACGGGAAAACTGCTATAGTGTTAAGAATAGGAGTAACTACCACTAAGTCAAAAGGTCCAATATATGGCGTCGTTATTTTATAAAGTATATGTATTGTTGGGGAAGTATTTGGCCTAATTTTCAGCGCAGATTTTTAAGTCTGGGAGATCAGTCTACCCCCGAATCACGGTGTGGCTTTCGCAGACCGGGTCTCTGATATTTTTTTCATTGCGACAAATGCGAGTAAAATGCCGTAAAAAAATCAACCACTATGTATTCCCTTCATAGCCTCACAAAGGCTTTCATTTGGTCATCGTGAGGGTCTGTTCAAGGCACTAAAGTAGGTTAGTTGACCACCAACTCTTCTGTCCTTTGGAATCGTTCCACACGGGCATAAAGGTAAATCAGTTTGTGGTCACTACAGAAGAGATTAAAAAAAAGGGGTGATTTAAAGCAAGGTTGTGTACTAGCTCCCACTCTTTGGAATATAATTTTTCACTTCTACTGAAATATCCTTTTTGTGATCAATGGTGGCTATACATTCCTCACGCTCAGATGGGAGTCTCTACAATGCTCAAGATTGAGGTCGAGACCAAATTAGGAGAGTACTGATCAGAGAGTTGCTTTTTGCAGATGATGCTGCAGTTACGACCCACTCGAGGAAAAAATTAAATGTCTACTATCTACATTCTCTAATGCTTGTTCTGAATTTTGGGGTTAACAAATTGCAATAGAAAACACAAAATTTTGTGCAAGGGGGCACGTGGGGGCCCCTTAATCTTTATTGACGACACCAAACGGGGAAAAGTAACCATTTTACATATCTAGACAGAGGTAAATCCCAAAATTTTCCCTAGATTAGGAATCAACATCAGAAATTTGGGAAGGCGGCAAAGCATGAACAGGTTAAAAAAGATCTGGGGGAAAAAGGGAAACTTACTGCCAAAAAAAAAAGTCCTTGTTTTCAAGCCTGTGTCCTTAGAACTCTTCTTTATAGCAGTGAAGCTATAACTTACTCACACCAAGAGAAACGTTTAAAGAGATTTCATGTGCGGTGTATGCGAAGAATGCTTGGTATTAATTGGCACAAGAGAAACGTTTAAACAGATTTCATATGCGGTGTCTGCGAGACTTTGGTATTAAGTGGCAAGACAAAATCACAAATACTGAAGTATTGGAAAGATCAGGTTGTGTGACGGTTTATTCCATGATGTGTCTTCGTAGACTTAGATGAATTGGACATGTTAGGAGGATGGGTGAAGGTGGAATACCAAAGGACATCATTTTTGGTGATTTACAGATGGATAAGAGATCTCAGGGTTGGCCTCTACTACGATACAAAGATGTATGTAAGCGGGACATGATTGATAAAGGCATTGATAATGCACATTGGGAGCAAGTCGCCGCTGAACGTGTTGCATGGAGGGCAAATATCAGAAATGGAATAAAGACAAAGGAGAAAATGATTGCAGATAAGTCACACACCGAACGTGTGGGACGTAAGATGGTGCATGATGATGGAAATAACCATGTGTTCACATGCATCCACTGTGGTAGAATTTACAGCGCGAGTTGGCCTTATCAGTCATATTCGCTACCGCCATGGGTTGTAATTATTATGCCGGTTTGAAGCACAATGTAACAAACTATCGTCTGTCATGACGGCAAGGTGCCAATAATATTTGAGGAACTGTTCTCTTTCTCCAAGCTAAGGATCGACTTAGAGCCCCAGAATCACAGTGGCTAGCACACTTACTTATGGGACTTGTGATCAAGTGTTTGATTTCCTTCGATCTCGGGATATGCTTTAACTGTCTGTTAGGACAGGTGCGGAAATTAATATAGCTTCTTCAAGATTCTGGCTTTCTAATGTCCTGAAGCTTGTTTGAGGTAAACGATCACAGGGAAACCCTGGAAATCTAATTCTACAGGCGAATAGAAATCGTTTGATTCCTTTCTCTGGGAGTTTAGTGAACTTCATCTTTCCATCATCCTATGGCGTGCCGTAACCTGGAGCATACTATCTAATTTGTTCCTTGAGATACTTTGGTGTCAGCGTCTAGCTCATGTCTAGGTATCTGAGCTCGGGCTCACACAGGCAACAATAACTCCGTTAAATATAATATCTAACATTTATTGTATTTCAATATACAGTGCGTTGGCGCAGTGGGTTTAACAAGCCCGCACTGATTTGCATATCACAGAGGTTTAACATCATCACACATAGTTATCACAAACATTCTAAGCAAACTATCTAGCATATGTCTATGAACCCCAAATACACATGGGTCTAATCTATTGAGTCCCTCTAAGGCAGGCCCTGTTGCCTCTCCGATGGTCCGTCTGTCCTCTGCCGGTTTCACACGTGTCGCAATCCGACACGGGTGGTAACTCTGTTCGAGTTCCTCGTGGACCCCGCAATAGGCGGGCCACATCAGTGTCCACGGGACAGTGGGCTCACTGACCAGTCCTTCGAGAAGGTTCTGGATTACTCTGGCCTTCGAGGGTCTTACTTCTTTCCCTTGGGCGGGAGTTGTAGCCCTTGGCTAATATCTATTACTCATGTTGGGTTACCTGGATAATGTGGATCCCGTGAGGCTGTGACAGGAGTCCCCCCTCTCCCCTGATTTGATGGGTTGTTATAGGGTAATTAGTTCTGCTCTAATTCTGTCACAGAATCACATAAAGTCGGTGTTTGTAGTTTGGTGGACAGTAACTTGGTAACCTACATACTGGCATCAAAACTCATGTATTCTCCCATACACCACTTCTCTGATTTGGTGAAGAGATCACTCTCTCTCCTGTGTCCTTAAAAATGCTTATCTGACCGAAGTTACGTGACGTTTACTAGTTGTGTCTACAACCCGTCCTTCTCATAGTATCCTACTGATACCAAGACAATTAACCTCTGTATTAAAGAGGATTAACAAGACCAAAGTCCTGGCTAAATAAGTACACCTTCAAATCTTGATCTGTGTGTGCATTTCAATACACTTTTACTCTCGTATGTTGTATAATGCTGAATATGTAGTTACGTTGTTATTTTATCCCATCAGACTACATGTGTCCCTGTTGGCTTGTTAGTGTGTTGACTAATAAGTTGCTGCTTCTAATAAAGTGACTGCATTTTAAATTGATAGTGTTCAGTTTTAAGTTTTGTGTAAAGTGTGTGCTGAATGTGTGGCTTATTTCCAAGCGTCACGAGTTGGGATATCCTTAATCATGAATTACTCCAATGTGTGTAATGCATGATCAGGCATTCCAAGCAGTGGTGCTTAGATGTAGTATCCTAACTCCTAAATTAAGAGTATTAAACTAACTACTAAACATGTATCAACAATTTAGACAAGTACTACAATTTACATGAAAGACGCAGACAAATTAAAATAAATACGTTTTGCGTACAATTTGTCCGCTCAGTATATCGCTCTCTCATTTAATTCATTCACGCTGTCATTCACTCACCTTTCACTCAAAATAGTATTTGGTTAAAATATATAATTAAAGTTGAGGTAAGTGTTATTGCCCTTAGAAAAAATGGAATAGGCAATATTTGCCCTTTAAGAAAATACGTACTTTTTGTACGATGACTCAAAAATGGGTTATAATTTACACAGAGACAATTGCATAGGAAGGTTCTTTAGCCTATGAATGGAACCACCTGTAATATTATGGTAGAATATGTACAAATTACAGGTTAACACATTTTATATACATGATTCAATGCAAATATAATACATATTTAATATTAAATTAATTAATTAATTAAGTAACTAAATCCAACGATGATGTGCGCGTTGTCCTCCTGTTGTTAGTGTGTCGTGCCATGAATGTTAAAAGTTAGTATGGCTGTCTCTTGAGTGTTGTAGTCGACGTAGTTCTGTTTCGGCTGTTTGCAAAGTCTCGTAGCAACAGCAAGTATGGACTGTTCTCAATGTCGCGTATAAAGTGTTTTTACAGTTTTCAGAGTCAGTTCACTGGTTGAAATCATTACACAGTTAATGGCTCTCGCTCGGATCGTTCTAGAGCTTGGGCAATTGGTAGTATAGCTCTTAAAGTATAGCTCTTAAAGTATAGCTCTTAAGTTTATGTTCGTGGGTGTCATAAGTAACCTATTCACTGAGGTGTTATTACTTCTAAATGAAAGTACTCTAGCAGGTGTAGAGTTACACTGTTATATGATACAGACTAAAATATCACAGTTTCTAGTATGGCGAATGGTCGATGTGCCAAATGTTATTCTGCTGGCGCATTCGTTTGCCGTGATAAAATATCAGCAATAATGTTGTCAGTGCCTCTGATATGGCGGATTTCGAAGTCGAAATCTTGAAGAAGAAGACACCATCTTTGTAAACGATGGTTTTTCGGAGCACCTTGCTTAAGCACCAACAATGGCGAATTATCAGTGAGTACAACGAAGTGGGCACCTAAGAGGAACTTAGATAGCCTTAGCATACAAAATAATAGACTTAATGCCTCCAATTCCACCGTAGAATACCGGATCTCTGCCTTCTTCAGCTTACGGCTTACGTAGAGAATTGGGTGTCTCACTCCATCCACTTCTTGCATTAAACATCCTCCTATTGCGATAGCACTCGAATCTGTGGTCAAAATAAAGGGTAAATTTATGTTGGGTAATCGTAAGACTGGTGGATTAGAAAAAATGCGTTTCAATCTGCTTATTGCATCCTCTAAGCGAGTACTTTTACAAACTTTTGATGGATGATCTTTAGTCAACATATCAGAAAAGACTGATGTAAGTTCTGCCCAATTTGGTATAAATTTAGAATAATAGTTTATAAGACCTAGTAAACTTCTAATTTGTTTCTTTGTGGTAGGAACTTCTAGATTGAGGATCTTTGAAACAATTTTATTATCTGTCAACAGTTTGCCTTCAGAAATTCTATGACCAAGGACGTCTATTTGTTTATAGCCTATTTCAACCTTGGAAGGTTTGATAGTAAGTCCGAAAAGAAAGATTTGGTTGAAGACTTGTTTGAGTGTAAGTAAGTGAGAAGTCATATTAGAAGAATGGATGCATATATCATCAATATAAGCTTGGACATCTTTAATTCCGTGCAATAGCAATCTAGTTAATCTAACAAATGTGGCGGGAGCGTTCTTCAGACCAAATGGAAGATATCTCCATTCGTACAAACCGAGAGGTGTTGCGAATGCTGTTATATGTCTAGAAGCAGGGTGTAGTGGCACTTGCCAATAACCTTTCGCTAAATCAACCTTCGAAAATAAGGATGATTGAGACATATTCAAAATGAGATCTTCACAACTGTTCATTGGCTCTGCATCTGTTATGGTTATTGTATTTAACTTTCGATAATCGATGCACAAACGGATTGTCTGGTCCTTCTTTTTCACCAGGACAATCGGTGAAGAATATTGAGACATAGATTTCTGAATTATTCTATTTTTCTCTAAATCCAAAATTTCTTTGTCTAAATTTGCTCTATAATGTAGAGGAATAGAATATGGTCTACATTTGACCGGTGTCAGATCTGTCAGCACAATTGAATGTGTTATTTTGTCAGTGCGTCCAGGTTTGTTAGAGAAGATAGATTTATACTCGTTAAGGAGAGTCAAAATGTCTTGTCGCTGCTGTTGTGTCAAAGTGTCAGAGATTTGTATGTCATTTATACTACCGTCGTCAGTCATACTCGGTACTGGGATTTCAGTATTGTCTACGTCTGTCTGACTTATTACAGATGCTACTGTTTGTAAATTGTCTTCAATGTCATTGTCGTCGTCGTCGAGATCAATAGTTGTCAATATGTCGTCAAATTGGTCGTTGTTGTCGTTATCACAAATTGTCGGTAATGTACATATGTCTTCGTCGTCTTTGTCGTCGTAAGAGTGCGTCGTTAACGATGCTTCGTTTGTCGAGGTGTCATTCAGTTGGGTAATTGTCGTTTCGTTTCTGTCATCAGTTAGCTGCGTCTGCTCACTCGTGTCACTGTTTTGTCTAGCATAGTATGGTTTCAACATATTTACATGGAATATTTTCAACTTTCCATTCAACGAAATTTCGTAATCAACTTCGGAAATTCTTCTAACAATTTTAAAAGGTCCCTGCCAAGAGGTTGATAGTAAATCTCTTTTGTCAGGTAGCAGTAGTAAAATATCCTGACCTGGATTTAATACAATTGTTTTTGCACCTCTATTGGCGTACTGCCTGTACCTAAAACCTTTCTCCTGTAGTGATGTTCTGGCCAGTATACAGGAACGTATGATTTTGTCTCTGGTGTCAGTGACTAAATCATAGGTAGAAATGGGTAGTTGGATATTTACAGGTTGTGATATGATATCTTTGTAAATAGTGAGAGGTCCTCTTGGGTTCGCTCCATATATCAATTCGAAGGGAGAGAACCCTGTGCTTGATTGCGGGACTTCTCTATATGCGAACAGCACCGTTGGGAGAAGTATATCCCAATCGGCTGGATTTTCAGCTGTCACTTTAGATAGCATATGTTTCAGGTCCCCGTTTAGTTTCTCGCAGATACCATTTGCGGCCGGTCGATAGGGACTGGTGAAACATTGCTTTATGCCTAGTAACTTAGTTACCGATTGAGTGGCATTCGATATGAACTGGGTTCCTCTATCTGAAATTATTTTCTCCGGGAAGCCAAAACGGGAGAAAATATTTAATAATACGTCCGTCACATCCTTAGAGGAGACAGATTTTAATGGAATCATTTCTGGCCATCTCGTACATACATCAATAAGAGTGAAAATATATCTATTCCCTTTACTTGAAATGTGATTCAACGGACCTACTAGGTCAACTGCCACGATTTGGAATGGCCTCGAGGCAGTTGTGGTTGATTGGACTTCTGCCGTAGGGTTTTTCCCCTTTTTCACCAGTTTCTGACATATATCACATGATCTACAAAAGGTTTTTATGTCTTGGCAAAATTTTGGCCAATAAAACTGGGTCAGGACCCTAGCCCTAGTCTTTTCGTACCCCATATGACCTCCGAAAGGTGAGTCATGGGCTATCTTTAGTACTTTCTCTCGATGTGCTTGTGGTAACACTACTTGCTGTATCGTGGTCTGATTTGTTGTGTATACTCTAGTCAGTACATTGTTCTGTAGCCTAAATGTCCACGATGCGTTCTTAGTTAATTTTGATTTAAGTCCTACTAACTTGAAATATGGTGAAAGTGTAGGATCTGCTTTCTGTTCATCTCCAAAATTAGTGCTAGTAGTGTTTGGTGATACAATTTCTAGTGACTCCTGCAGTTGGTCGGTGTTGGTTTTGTGGGTTGTCTGTCGTGTTATTGCATTCGTGTGTTGTGTGTGTTGTTGCACATCTACAGGCTTGGTACTTGGTAGATCGGTAGCATCCTCAATTCGAGGTTTTAATTTGGTCGTATCACTGACAGATTCGACCGCCCCTGCATTGTACACCTCGGTGAATTCTTTCTGAATTACTTCATTGGTTGTCTCCCTTGGTCTTTTGGCAGATTGAGACAAGCATGAATGGTGTTTCTCTTTAGAATCGCTGTTTGGGTGGTGGATACCGTTTCTATGCTCCCAATCTCTGATTTCCTTTTCAGAGCAAGGTCGTATGTTGGGCAGGTTCCCAAGTATAATATCAGCGACAGGATTTTCTAGGACAGCGCACAATACTAGTCCTGATATGAACGGGGTTCGAATTTCGACAAGAGCAAGGGGGTATTTCTCTATAGTGCCTGAGAATGTGCGACAAGTCACGTGTTTGTCTGTATAGTCTTTCTCGTTTATTAATGTTTTCTTAATCCCACAGAGCGTTGCGCCGGAATCCCGAATTAATGTGCACTTTTTGTTATTTACAAACCCTGTTGAGAAATTTAGCTTGCCTGTAGATGACAAGGCAGCGTTGGCTGTTTCATTCGAAATAGGGATAGTGTGGCCACATAGTAATGTTGTGTCAAGTTGGAACTTTGTACAGGTGTTACACTTACTGTCTGTAATGGTGTCAATAATTTGCACAGCATTTCCTAGCTCACTCAAATTTTCGTTTTGATTGTCACAATCATTCAGTGATTCAATATCTTCGTCTGATGACGTTTCAACTAGTGCAGCATTGGCCTGTTTTAATATCTTTCGGCCCTCACAAAAGCGACTGTAGTGCCCAAAGCTACTGCAAAAATAGCATTTGACCGCTCTCTGGTAAGCATTTCGCTTATTCTTCTGCTTCTCCACGATCATTTTGAGGTGGTGTGGATAGTTGGGCGATTTATCGCACATCGCGTATTCTTCGTGAGTCAAACTACAATATTGGCATTTAACTGGCTTCCTGACATTCGAGCGTGGTTTAAACTTACTTTCCGTTGGTTTAGAGTATCTAGTGTTCATAGCTGCTGCTGTTTCGTTCTGACTAAGGTTTAATTGGAAAATATCTCTGTTCGCTATGAAAAATGCATTTCCCTTTGTCTCTACATCTTGAATACTTCTACAGTCCATTTGTTTCAAAAATTTAGCAAAAGGTGTGGGGATTGTACTAACTATTTTGTCAATAATAATGAGCTCTTTTAGTTTGTCATGGCTGTTGTTAGTTTTAGCTGAGTTAATCCACTTTGTACACACATCCTGAACTGTAGAGACGTAGTCTATAAAGGTTTGGTTTGGTTGTGGGGATAATTTGGCGAACTGTTGTTGGTAACCTGCAGTATCTAATGAGAAATGTTGGAGAATGCGCTGCTTTAAATAATCATAATCTTTTCTCATTTCCTGTGGCACTGTCTCTATTACTTTTAAAGGTTCCAGAGCTAAGTTTCTCATTAAAATGAATGCCCAATCTGATTTTATGATCTTATGGTAGGACATTAGACACTCAAAATTTTCCAGGTATGCACTGATGGAAGTCTCCTGAGCAGAATGCCTTCACGAGGCCTTTATACTTGTTATATTTTTGTTCCTCCTCCTTGCTTCTCAGTTTATTTACAGATATTTCTACGTTGGAATCGATTTCCATCTGCTTTAGTTTTATTTGTGTATCGGCATTCAATTGGGCTAGTTTGGCCGCCGCCTCGAAGCTCCATTTGTTTTCTTGCATTGCATCTTCTTTTCTTCTGCCTGCATTTGCATCTTCTTTTCTTCTGCCTGCATTTGCATTTTCTTTTCTTCTGCCTGCACTTGCCTTTGTTTTTCTTCTCGTTCTATCGCTCTTTCTTCACGGGCAATGTTCTCTGCGTGCGTCTTCTGTGCCCATTCTGACAGTTTCTCTTCTTTATAACCTAATTTCATACCTTGCTCAATACATTTATCTAACGTAGACATCTTGTCTTTTACTTGTTGGTAATTTTACTGAAGTTAAATCCCTTAGAAAAAATGTTGGGGAGTAGAAAATTTAGTTATCTCCCTTAATTATTACATGCGCAAATACAAATGCAAAGTTATGTTGGTTACAAGGTCATGAATATACATACAAAACAATGCAAAGCAAAAATGTTACATGGATGGATGGTGAGAAGTACCGCTTAGGGTTGCAATGGGCATGATATGAAACTTATCTTATATTCCCAGAACTTGCGGATGTTGTCTTGTACTCTCGCCACTGTTGGAATGGTTACATAGGTTACACGCACCACTATTCGCGGAACAATCTGCTCGTAGAATGAGAAAACATTAGTAACAGTCAAAAAATGTCACAGTCATGTCAAAATAGTTTATAGAATTCACATCATTGAGAGACTAACTGCAGAGGGACTCATATTAATACTACTTTATCGCTAGATAGATGCAAATATGTTAAACTTGTACAGTATAATTAATCAATTTGATATCGTTAATTTACTGTTTTACTTGGCAATAAATAGCCGTCTAAACTTAAAGCTTATGCCAAAACCGGAGAATAGCCCCCAAAAAGCCTGTCAGCGTCTAGCTCATGTCTAGGTATCTGAGCTCGGGCTCACACAGGCAACAATAACTCCGTTAAATATAATATCTAACATTTATTGTATTTCAATATACAGTGCGTTGGCGCAGTGGGTTTAACAAGCCCGCACTGATTTGCATATCACAGAGGTTTAACATCATCACACATAGTTATCACAAACATTCTAAGCAAACTATCTAGCATATGTCTATGAACCCCAAATACACATGGGTCTAATCTATTGAGTCCCTCTAAGGCAGGCCCTGTTGCCTCTCCGATGGTCCGTCTGTCCTCTGCCGGTTTCACACGTGTCGCAATCCGACACGGGTGGTAACTCTGTTCGAGTTCCTCGTGGACCCCGCAATAGGCGGGCCACATCAGTGTCCACGGGACAGTGGGCTCACTGACCAGTCCTTCGAGAAGGTTCTGGATTACTCTGGCCTTCGAGGGTCTTACTTCTTTCCCTTGGGCGGGAGTTGTAGCCCTTGGCTAATATCTATTACTCATGTTGGGTTACTGGATAATGTGGATCCCGTGAGGCTGTGACATTAGGTCGATAGTGTCCTTACTTACTAGGAGGGTTGGTTAGGAGAGGACGTTGAAGTACTGTCACTGTTACGATTCTTTGTAGGATTCTTAATGAGAGCCGTGAATTTTCCTTGAGAATATTTCTTAGGAAACTATCTAGTTATGGTTATGGCAGATCCTATGTGAATAAACAAAGAGTCTTCAGCAGGAGAATAGTGGATAAGGTTAGGAAAGAGGAATGGTTTGCTATGGTTGGGACCACTCACCGGGTTCTCCTTACTGTTTTGTTGCAGATCCCACTTGTTCGTGTATTGTCACCGTCCCCATATGGATTGGAGAAAGATATACATGGGGTGGAGAGATATTTATGTTCTGTTAGATCTGAAGGGGGTCTTGGACAGGGGAATAATGGATAAGGTTTGGAAAGAGGAATGGTTTGCAATGGTTGGGATCATTCACCAGGATCTCTTTTCTGTTTTGTTGCAGATTTCCCATTTTTCGTGTATTGTCACCGTCACCCCCCAAATTTGTGCATGTATGGCACCATTAAATCTATATCGAGAGACTCGGAAATTCAAATATCTAAAACGCCTGGGGGTTATTTATAATAGCGACCTGAGTTAATCTGTGTTTGTAGAATAATCGTCATCTCTACAAGCCGTTTCCATTTATCGACAGGATGAGTTTCTCAGGGTGATACTGTTGCCAGTTTTAATTTATTCAATTTCCTACAGACGTTTAGGCTACTGACATTCCTCTACTCGACACAGCTTCGAGATTCATAACCTGACACCTTCACATCGACTTCTAACAAACATCTTCAGGGACAGTTCCAGATATCACATTCTCTATTTCTTTCATTTCTCTTAGAGTCTTCTTCAATTAAAGTTATTTAGTTATTCTTCTGACACTGTCTTGGGGTAGCTGAAAGATAGGGTAAGAATCATGTCGCTGTCAGTTTGTATTATGTCTGATTCTTATCTTGGTATGTGTGGTTGTCTAACATTTCTGTTTATTGCACTCTTTTTTATAGAAGTGATAAACATTCCCGTATGTTTTGTCATTGTATTAGTGTTTGTTCGGAAAGAGTGAAGGACAGACCGGGATCAAGTACCATAGGACTCGGGAATTCACAGGGATTCTATCCTCGAATGCTATTACATCATTCATACAGTTGCCTGTCCTGTGTAGGATTTGTCCCCACAACAGTCTTTTGAAATAGCGGTTATCATAAGCCAGATGTCCTGTCTTTGTTCCTATCGTGTGTACATTACCTATCACATCTTGAACCCTTCTATCATTAGCCAAATGTGCTCCCTCTGTTGCTGCCATGTGTAAATTATCTATCGCATCTTGAATCTGTGTACGCTGTGGTCCAATCTACCTCCCCAGTCCACTTTCCTTCGCATTTAACTTGTCTAGACTTTTACGGCGTTTTACAAGACCAGTTTACTTTTAAGGTGATTTTAAGGGGTTAAGGTGGCACTGGGACAAGAGTCGGCCCACAAGTTCCAGATTTCTGCGTTGCGTTGAGCTGAACAGCTCTGTGGTTTATATAGTCAGATCAAGTTTATATGACCAGATCTAGTTTATATGGTCGGATCTAGTTTATATGGCCAGATATAATTTATATGGCCAGGTCTAATTTATATGGCTAGATATAGTTTATATGGTCAGATCTAGTTAATATAGCAAGATCTAGTTTATGTGGCTCCGTGGCTAAGGAATTATGGACGTTGAACGTAATCTTGTATACCCGCGTTGGAAACACAGCTGTCGGCGAGTTGGTAGCAGACCATCTTACGTTGGTTTTTTTTTTTAATGAAATGCTATGGGTGGCGGTCGTTCAGAAAGCAATGGCAAACTACTGGACGTTAACTTGCCCAGGAATCGCGAATAGCCAAAATATGCTGGGGATGACTGCTACGTCCTGTAAAGGATATGCAGCTAACTTTCTTCTAGTTTATATGGCCAAATCTAATTTATATAGCCAGATCCAGTGTATGTGACCATATCAAATTTATATAGCCGGATCTAATTTATATGGCTAGATATAAATTATATGACAAGATATAATTTATATGGCTAGATTTAATTTATATGGCCAGATCTAGTGTATATGGCCTGTTGAGTTTAACTCAACTCAACTCTATCACATCCACTACTACTAATACCACTACTACCACCACGACTACTACTAATAATACCACTATTACTACTACAACCATGAATACTACTACTAATTAGAAAAAAATATGTCTGCTACTACTGCTACCATCACCACCACCACCACCACCACTACTACCACCACTACCACCACCACTACTGCAAATACCACTTCTACCACTACCAACAACAGCAACAACAAGAAAATTAAAATGTGTTTCAGAAGATTTGTGTAACACATGGCGCACAGCCGGAAGCCGATTTGCTGACGACAAATCAGACGTGATGACAGTTTGATAAACCCCAATCATTGTATGGGTCTGAGGCTATTTCTGTTCAATATATTGTAGACAGATATCTGTTTTGACACCCGTCGAAGATCAAGGGGCGAAGAAGGGAAAATATTGCCGAGAAAGTAATAGAGAAAGAGCAGGACAGAGAAAGTGAGCAAAAGAGGGGAACAGATGCAGAGAATGAAAGAAAAGGTAGAGAGTAAAGACGGGGATAGAGAGACAGAGATGAGGGAGAACATAAGTAGCCAGGTATGTAGATTATCTGCTGTTTATGTCGAAGTTTGAAGCATTCTAAAGTGAGAGAGGGAGATGAGGAGCATAGAATAACTGAGTGAGTGAGACAGAGACAGAGAAGAATGACAAAGAAAGTGACAGACAGACAGACAGACAGACAGACAGACAGACAGACAGACAGACAGACAGACAGACAGACAGACAGATAGACAGACAGACAGACAGACAGACAGACAGACAGACAGACAGACAGACAGACAGACAGACAGACAGACAGACAGACAGACAGACAGAGAAGAGAGACTGAAAGCACACCATTAGAGAACGTCACAGAAGAGAGAGAGAGAGAGGGGGGTGGGGGAGAAAAGAAAGAAGAAGACACAGAAATGAGATATTTTGGGATAGAGAGAAGGACGGAGAGAGATGCAGAGAGAGAAAGAGAGAAGACATGGATAGTAGATAGAAGATGGAAGGGGTAATACATTAGTCTGGCTCGTGGTATACCTACTGTTATCATCAATGTTTGGAGCATTCTTAGATATCTTGGGAATGGAGCTAATTAAGTGAGAGAGAGAGAGAGAGAGAGAGAGAGAGAGAGAGAGAGAGAGAGAGAGAGAGATAAATAGATAGATAGATAGATAGAGAGTAAGAGAGAGAGTAAGAGAGAGAGAGAAGATATACCACAGAGGAATATGAAGAGAAAGATAGAGCGAGAGAGGAGGGACGGGGAACATGAATAGAGAGGGGAGGGGGTGACACAAAAAAGCGACGGTAACGAGGGACACAAAGAAAGAAAGAAAGAAAGAAAGAAAGAAAGAAAGAAAGAAAGAAAGAAAGAAAGAAAGAAAGAAAGAAAGAAAGAAAGAAAGAAAGAAAGAAAAAAGAGTGGGGACAGATAGAGACTGTGAGAGAGACAAGAGGCACGGAAGGAAAGAGAGGAGTGGTACCGAAAGAGGAAGAGATCGATGGTCAGAGAGAGAGAGAGAGAGAGAGAGAGAGAGAGAGAGACATAGAGAGAGAGAGAGAGAGAGAGAGAGAGAGAGAGAGAGAGAGAGAGAGAGAGAGAGAGAAGAGAGAGAGTGAACGATAAATAATCAACCAGACTGGTGGAATAACTACCGATCCTATTATTGATGACTGAAGCGTCGTCAATATTCCATCCAGCGTTTCTTACCCCCTGCACAAATTTGAATCTCAATGAAGATTAGGTTTCCCCTTCGGCTGTCCATTGTCATCAAACAAGTACGTGGTGACTGGTGGTCACGTGTCTTCGATGTTTAGGAGCTGGCGTTTATTTCCTGGGTTAGATACAGTTGTTGTGTGGGTGATTTATTTCTGGCATTGGACAGAAAGACGAGAATAATGACAGGCGGTGAATGCTGGGGTGAATGATGTGGAAGAGGGAAACGGCGCAAGTGAAAAGGAAGGGGATTGTGTGATGGTGAAAGAAGGAGATGGATGTATACTAGGGACAGGAATTGAGAAGCTGAGATGTCAATGGCAGGGAGAACGAATGAAGGAACGAACGAACGGACTTTATTTTCAAAGGGCAACAAATTCGGCACGCGGGCGTATCTTACATGTTTCCTACATTAATTATTAATTGCGCACGTTACCTTCTCATAGGAAGAAAATCACATGGTCAAGTGAATGTTGTGACATAATAAATATTGTGCGTACGCACATTCATGCATACATGCATACGTATAATGGGCGTTCATTTGAAATCCGTTCGTGCCGCACCGCAGGTAATTGCGTACGTTGAACATGATCATGTCATAGTCATGTGATAAGTACTGACCAATGAATAAGATAGCAAGTGCTTAGCGTCCCATGATGCATAGATTCTGTTTCTGACCGTTCAGAAAATGATTGGGTTGATCCAAAATCCAGTCCAAAGAAGCTCAAAGAGCGGTGATTCAGTTTCTTTCATTTGAAGGATGTCGACCAGTGGACATTCATCGAAGAATGCAGGCAGCGTACGGTAACAAATGTGTGTCGAAGACAACAGTGACAGACTGGGCACGAATGTTTCGGAAAGATCTTCGACGGCCGGGTCAAGCGCATATAGTTGCAACAGTAAAAAAAAAACATCGCCAAAATTGATGCAGCAGTACAAATGAACCGTTGTCGAAGCATACGTTCGCTAGCGAAAACATTTGATATGTTAATTGGGACAATTCAAAAGGTCGTTCGTAAGAAACTGCAGCATCGGAAGGTGTGTTCACAGTGGGTACCACAGATGTTGACCGACCACCAAAAAGAGGAACGCAGTGGAATGGTATTTGAACCACTTGCTGCGTTACAGAGAGGAGGGTGATTCATTTCTCTTCCGCATAGTGACAGGCGATGAATCATGGTGTCATCACTTTGAGCCGAGCAGCAAACGAGAGAGCATGCGATGGAAGTATGCTGGATCACCATATGCCAAAGAATTCAAGTTACAGGTTTCTGCTGTTGAGGTTATGCTGAGCTCATTTTTTGACCATGAAGGGCTATTGTTGGTCGACTTTAAGGAACCTGGATGTCAACATCAACGCTATCCACTACGTGCAAACACTAAACAAGCTGCAAAAAGCAATCAAGAATAAACTATCCGGCATGCTTTCTCGCGGTGTGATTTTATTGCACGATAATACTCGTCCGTATGTTGCAAGGAAGGAAACATTAACAAGGAAGAAGTGGGAAATTATGCAACATCCAGCCTATAGACCTGATTTGTCAGCATGTGATTTCCATTTGTTCGGACCTCTAAAAGAGCTCTCAAGGGGCAACGATGTCACACAGATGCAGACGTAATGAACGCGGTAAACACTTTGTTCAGTGAGCAACAACAATCCCTGTTTGCAGACGGTATTCGCCGCCTACCAAAGCAATGGGATGCTTGCCTGAATGCCTGCCGCGACTTCTTCGGACCAACCCATGCTGCATAATCCATTCAAAGTGAATGCTTTGTTAATTCTACCACACCTGTTAATGTATCTTTCAGGCTTTCGTAATAAAGCCATTGGAATGGGTTTCAAATGAACGCCCCTTACAAACACTGTCAAAGTTACGCACCCACACAATCACATACAGAACTACACACTCCCTCGCATACACATATACTCATTGACAATCACAAACTCACTAACAAATGTTTACTTATACAAACATACATCTATCATCCATCCATCCATCCATCCATCCATCCATCCATCCATCCATCCATACATACATGCATGCATGCATACATACATACATACATACATACATACATACATACATACATACATACATACATACATACATACATACATACATACATACATACATACATACATACATACATACATACATACATCCATTCATCCATCCACCCACCCACCCATCATCCCACACACACACACAGCCACACAGACACACAGACACACACAGACAGACAGACATACACACAGACAGACAGACATACACACATTGTCACATATTCACTATTCATCATTTTACAGCGCGTCAACGTTTCACACCAACCCAGAGATTATCAAAACAATTACAGCACGATGGAGAATCGAACTCACTAAGCGACACTAATGACAGACAGATGCCAGGATAATAATAGAAAAGTTGGCGTCAACAGAATAGAATATGAATGGTAGAGACACATCACGTGGATATAGCGTCCCCCAGCTTGGGCGCCGCTTTAATCAAACTGCGCACTTCTACGACTTCAGAGCAAGCGAGCAGTCGCCAAAGTTATGTGTTGTCCAACTTTCAAACTTTTACAACAGGCAGTTTGATCTGGTCTGAGGTAAGCTTGTAAATTCTCAGATCTAAGTGGTACCGAGATGTATAAAGTAAAGGTATCCAGTGTTGTGCGTCCAATGAATTGTATTTTTGATAAAATAAATCTCTGAAAATGTGAAAAACTGCCGACGGCATCTTCAATACCAGCGCCAATTCCCCGGCGAAACCGACATCTTATAATTTCTCAAACTGCAAAACTCTGACATTCTACACTACATCTAACAACTTCACTATGTGCATATGACTATAATCTATCACAGAATAATGTATGAGGTGAAATTTCCAATGCACTCAAATGCTTTTCATCAAACACTTCTAGAAAACGCTTCTGCAGAGACAGTCAGCTGGTGCAAACGAAACACTACCTCGCTTTAAAAAGGTACTTAATTCTGTCTTTTTGCAATCTAAAGAACTGAAACAGGAATTATACTCTTCCTTTTCTCTTTACGAATTGAAAACAAATAGTATTTGATAGAAATTAGTTTATTCATGTGTCAGATTTTATTTAGACAACGCACTACATCAACTGCATTGCTTAAAATAGGTTTACGTTCACAAACGCCATTTGTGATAGCCGACCTACTTAATCTGCTCAGACTAAAGGGTGAAAATTACCTTTGTCTATAGCCAACTGTGATCGCCAACAGAATGGACATGATGTGCACTGGTAAAAGATGTAGGAGAAGTATAAGTAGACAGAGAGGAGGAGAGTATTAGGGAAAGTACTTTAAGTAATAACTTTTTTTCTAATATATTGTGTCATGACCTTGTATAGATTACATTTTGTAACAAATACACATCAGAAATTCTGTATGTTGGACATGAACCACAATAAAAGCACACTAGATGAGTTAAACTCATATTAACTGATGTAGATGTGAGGACAGTTAGTACAAGCTATGGAACCCCATACAACAGAAGTTAACTCAACACAATACACTTCACACCACGCAACTCCACACCACAACAGCAGGAACAAGGAAATGATTTAGAATAAGAAGGGGAAGACAAGTAGTTGCTTGGAAAGTACAGATAAACAATTATATACACAATGTAGAACAAATAGAGTAATGTGGATGTTTAAATGTATGCCATTTATACAAATGCATCTCATCCTTGTCTTGATCTTGCCTGTCAGCTTGATTACAATGATTCAAGGAACATCACATTCTCACTCTTATCTGTGTCTGACTGTACACTACTCACTGAACTACAGGTCCACTGAGGAAATGCATACAGCAGGTACCAGACAAAAGAAGCTGCATCCAGTGTAATAATCTCTGACCCACCCCAAAGTAACACAACAATACTTCTTCTGATCTTATCATTTTTGTTTTGTTATGTTGTGTTTACACTATGAACATGCTGTAAAGGATTATACATAGCTGTATGAATTTTAAACAGTGATGTCTTGGTGCCACACCTAACCAAAAAAGTAGAAGATATATGTAGAAGAACTTAACTATGCAACATTTGGTAGTTAAAACATCTCACTATACAATGAATGTTATTATTTATTGACTGACTATATTTGGTCCTATGAAAGATTTTTCTATTTCATTCTGTAAATGTCAACAGCTGATGGAAAAAGAAAATGTCAATAGGCCAAAAGACACTGGCCAAGTCAATAAATTTCTTTAAATGTGAATATCTCTTCCATTTAATTTGTCAGTCCAAACTATCTGTGGTATCTCTATCTTATTGTGTAAAACATGTTGTCAATGCTCACTTGTGTTTGTTTAATGTTTAATTAACAAATACACATTCACATACGATAAATTCTTAATTAAGGAAAGAGAACAGGAGACTCTTCATCTTTAACTGTTCCAAATCCAAGTTATATTGCACCTGATTCTTATTGAGAAAGTCTTTTCAGACAATTTCTTAAGATGGAAGAAGGGGGTTCGTGAGCTAATACCATTAAATTCCAGGTGGAAACCTAGTGATTACTTTTTCTATTAAAAGAGGACCACTCACCCTTAGACAATTAAAGAAATCCGAGTCTGTACATCTTTCAAGGGTCGTATTCTTGATCTATTTACATATAAGAAGAGGATGGGGCCCAGCTTCCTTTAACAGAGATGGGTCATGCACTTTAGTGATTGCCAGTCCCTTCAAAATATACGACACACATACACACATACAGACATACATACATATCCACATACATACATACACGCACGCACGCACGCACATACATACATACATACATACATACATACATACATACATACATACATACATACATACATACAT
>JACEFZ010001645.1:82500-90000 GCA_014155875.1 Cepaea nemoralis | reverse complement strand
CAGAATCTGTTTCTAAAGAGTTAGTAAAATTGACCAAAGTTAGACAAGCCCCGCTCAGCCTAGGATTGCAAAAGCTTTCTGAAAAGTTCTTCACCACCAGACACGCACAGTTCTGATTGTCTCTCTTCCAATTCATTCTTCTCCATTGTTCAAGTTTCATTTTCATCTTTTCTACTTAAACTGGTTCTTTTATTTTTCTGGTCCAGGCAAGCGTACTTTCCAAGAACGGTTTGGGCAAGGGAGAGTTAAGCTAACATACTGTTAATAACGTACAAACAAGTGGCTTATAAAAGTTCGTAAACAATATATGGGATAGAAATGTCAAAATAATATCCTGGATAAAGTGATTTATGTAGGGTGTATTTTTAATGGCTGTGCAGTGTTTGAAAATATTGCCGGTCCAAGTTGTGTATTCACCCCCTGTAACGTTCATGCAACATAATAGGTAAACACAAAACTTGGACCGGCATTATTTTCAAAAACTGCAGTCATTAAAGATACAGCCTGTACCTTTAGGACAGAAGATAGATAATTATATTAACTGTTTCCCTGTCGAGTGATAATATATCGCCAAATGTGACCTTCCATTTGGACAGAAATGAATGAATCACTGAAAAACGAGAAGTAGGTTGAGAGTTTTACCAAAGCACAACTACAAAAAACAATGGACGTTGCGGCCAAAGCCTTCGTCAGCACAGAACAAACAAACAAAAATAGATTAACTAATACACGATCGACCCTACATGAATGTCTAAATATCACTGTAAAAACAAACAAAAGCTTAACAGACTATGAGGACGGAACATAAAACATATAGTAGCAGTTCGTGGGAATAAAGCGTGGTTATCGAGAATAAGGTGAACTGCGGCAAAACTTGAAAAGCACTGAAAAACGAGAAGTAGGTTGAGAGTTTTACCAAAGCACAACTACAAAAAACAATGGACGTTGCGGCCAAAGCCTTCGTCAGCACAGAACAAACAAACAAAAATAGATTAACTAATACACGATCGACACTACATGAATGTCTAAATATCACTGTAAAAACAAACAAAAGCTTAACAGACTATGAGGACGGAACATAAAACATATAGTAGCAGTTCGTGGGAATGAAGCGTGGTTATCGAGAATAAGGTGAACTGCGACAGAAGGACGATATGTCGCCATACTAGGGTCATCGTGTTATTTGTTTCGTTTCGTGGCAACTTCCACAATTTCAATGCTCACAAAACGGAAATTTACATTATAATACTCGTTCATTTCATTGTGTACCATGTTTGGCCCAAATCTAAGTTTTCTTTCTCACTGGATAGGTTCATTACTTTTCTTAGATTTAAAAGTATATATATATATATATATATATATATATATATATATATATATATATATATATATATATATATATATATATATATATATATATATATGTATATATATATATATATATATATATATATATATATATATATATATATATATCGGAGACTTCTGTGTATATCCATATATATATATATATATATATATATATATATATATATATATATATATATATATATCTTATATATAAAAGGCGATCTCCGTCTGTCTGTCTGTATGTCCCTATGTCCTTTATGCGCTCGCGAACGGCCCATCCGATTGAGATGAAATTTTCTACACGTCTTCCTTTCATTCCAGCGCAGCCCACTGTCATATGTTTTTAGTGTGAAATCGGCTGCTTACCCAATATTATTTCATTTTTCATTTTTCATTATAATTTCATATATCTCAGGGGACTTAACTCTGTAAAAGTTATTTCAAGGGGCATAACTTTTCTGTATAACTTATAGTCATATTGTGGCATCGTTTTCAAAGATTTATAAACTCTTTGTCCATAGTTATGTACCGGCATATGAGTTATATTAAGTAATGATACAATCTGTAAGGCATTTTCAAAGTTTTCATAAAAATAATGCATAATGCATAACATTGTAACTCATCTTTTTTTGCTTAAAGAATGAATAAATAATAGTTACCTTATCTCTATCAAGTTTGAAGATTTTATATTTCTTTACACTGTCGCCAACTCTAAGAAGACATGGAACAACTTCAGCCATTATTACATCTACAGGCATATGCGTTATATTCCTCCTCCTCCTCCTCCTCTCCTTTCCTCCACCTCCTACCCTCTTCCTCTTCTCCTCCCCCTCCTCCCTCTCCCTCCTCCCTCTCCCTCCTCCCTCTCCCTCCTCCATCCTCCTCTTCTCTCGTTCTCCTCCTCCTCCCTCCTCCTCCCTCTTCCTCCTCCCTCTTCCTCCTCCCATCTCCTACTCCTCCTTTTTCTTCTTCTTCTGCTGCTGCTGCCGCTGCTCCATTTACCCAAGTTAATTGTTGGGGAAGATGTAAAGATCTTTCAAGTGCTCTTTCTAATGCTTTTTGTAAGTTGGTCTTCGTTTATCTAAGGTTGTTCTAACTGCAACCAATAAATGATTAGACAGACAGACAGACAGACAGACAGACAGACAGTCGGGAACGGGAACTTATATGACTACTCATATGAATTAAATGAGATGCTCCCCATCAGGGGCTGGGCGAAGCCGGGCCGGATCAGACAGATAGACAGACAGAAAGACAGACAGACAGACAGATAGATAGTCGGGAACGGGAACATGAGCTTATATGACTACTTATATGAATTAAATGAGATGCTCCACACCAGGAGCTGGGCGATGCCGGGCCGGGTCAGACAGACAGACAGACAGATAGTCGGTAACGGGAACGGGAACTTATATGACTACTTATATGAATTAAATGAGATGCTCCCCACCAAGGACTGGGCGAAGCCGGGCCGGGTCAGACAGACAGACAGACAGTCGGTAACGGGAACGGGAACTTATATGACTACTTATATGAATTAAATTAGATGCTCCCCACCAGGGTCTGGGCGAAGCCGGGCCGGGTCAGCTAGTATTTATATATATATATATATATATATATATATATATATATATATATATATATATATATATATATATATATATATATATATATATATATATATATATGCCGGTCTCCCTGGCCGTGGTGTTAGCAGCTTTCTCCGTAACCTCGAATACTCTCGTGGTTGACGTGAGCGCACGAGAATCGGAAGTGGTTTGAGTCGCGCCAGTGACTTATGAGAGTATTGAACAGGGTGTGTGGGATTTCTCACCACACTTTGTATGTAGAACAAAATTTGTTTTTTAAATTCTTACTTCCGTTGATAACACCATTCTGTTGAGAGTGCAAAGAATTACTCCAGCAGCGACAGCCATTCGCTGCATATTGCTTCACGGTGGATTGTGGAGCAAATTTTGAGATGGCATCATTTTTCAGATGTGTTCTACATACAAAAAGCAGTGAGACTTTACAAACACCCGTATATATTATAGCCAACTATACCCAAATAACTACACCCGTTATCTCGCGCTCCGAACGTTGTGGATTCAATTCCACGCTACATCGTTCTGCTGTTTTCTCGGAGACTTCTGTGGAAATATGTAGTTCGATTTTGTGCATCGAACGAACTCTATTTTCAAAAAACTTCGTTTCGCCAAGCCAAACTGTGATAAGAAACCAAGTCATATGGTATAACACACGGTTGAATTATGTCGATCCGCTAGCCATTTAAACCCTATTCAAACCCTTTTAGGGTGTGACCAAGCCACGAGTATAACTTCGTTATTTGATTATTTTAACAAGGTTTCTTTCGTTGTGTAACATTGTCCAGATCTTGCTTTCACTGCAAATTTCACACTCCTGTTTCTTGCTCTGTTTCGAAAACAGCACATCTCCAATGCCACAATGCATTTCTCGTCATGTTTATTTATTGTAGTTTCTCGTCATGTTTATTCATTGTCGTCTTTCATGTTTATTCATTGTTGTTTTTTTGTCATGTTTATTCATTGTCGTTCTCATCATGATTATTCATTGTCGTCTTTCATGTTTATTCATTGTTGTTTTTTGTCATGTTTATTCATTGTCGTTCTCGTCATGTTTATTCATTGTCGTCTTTCATGTTTATTCATTGTTTTTTTTTTTTTGTCATGTTTATTCATTTTCGTTCTCGTCATGTTTATTCATTGTCGTTTCTCGTCATGTTTATTCATTGTTGTTTTTTGTCATGTTTATTCATTGTCGTTCTCGTCATGTTTATTCATTGTCGTTCTCGTCATGTTTATTCATTGTCGTTTCTCGTCATGTTTATTCATTGTCGTCTTTCATGTTTATTCATTGTTGTTTTTTGTCATGTTTATTCATTGTCTTGTTTCGTCATGTTTATTCATGGTCGTTTCTCGTTTTGTTTACTCATTGTCTTTTTTCATGTTTATTCATTGTCGTTTTTCGTCATGTTTATTCATTGTCTCTTTTTATGTTTATTCATTGTCGTTTTTCCTTTGTTTATTCATTGTCGTTTTTCTTCATGTTTATTCATTGTCGTTTTTAATGTTTATTCATTGTTGCTTTTTGTCATGTTTATTCGTTGTCGTTTTTCGTCATGTTTATTCGTTGTCGTTTTTCATGTTTATTCGTTGTAGCTTTTTGGCATGTTTATTCATTGTCTTGTTTCGTCATGTTTATTCATGGTCGTTTCTCGTTATGTTTACTCATTGTCTCTTTTTATGTTTATTCATTGTCGTTTTTCCTTCGTTTATTCATTGTCGATTTTCCTCATGTTTATTCATTGTCGTTTTTCATGTTCATTCGCTGTCGTATTTCGTCATGTTCGTTTATTGTCGTATTTTGTCAAGTTTATACATTGTCATTTCTCATCATTTTTTTTTTTAATTTTTTGTTTATTCATTGTCGTTTTTTCCTCGTGTTTATTCATTGTCGATTTTCCTCATTTTTATTCATTGTCGTTTTTCATGTTTATTCGCTGTCGTATTTCGTCATTTTCGTTTATTGTCGTATTTCGTCACGTTTATACATTGTCATTTCTCGTCATCTTTTTCTCATTGTAGTTTCTCGTCGTGTTTATTCATTGTCGTGTCTCGTCATGTTTATTCATTGTCGCTTGCTCGTAATATCTATTCATTGTCCATTTTCGTCATATTTATTCATTGTTCATATTTCAGAACCACGTGGGGGGGGGGGGGCTGCGTGGTCTCGAGGTATGGTGTCCGCCTAGAGTGCTGGAGGTCCCGAGTTCAAGCCCCGGTGAGGACCGGGATTTATTTCACGTGGACTTCTATTAATAAAATTTCCCCTGGTCTCTGGGTAGTGAGATCGGGCGCCCGTGTGTATTGTTGCGCACGTAAAAAATCCCTTGGCAGTTGGAAACCGAAAAAGAGTAGCCTAACGGCGCTGCCCGGGCAGAATTTCGAGTTAAAGTTCTACCCAAAGTATTTCAGGATCCTCGCCGGTGCTACGGAGTTCGTGCACTGAGCTGAGTTTCTCCAGACTCAGGTTTGAGTTAGGAGGAGAACGGAGCACTTATGGGTTACACCCGTGTGCCGTGATGTTGATTCATCGACTAAACTAAACTATCAGAACCACGTAAGGGGAGGGCGTGGCTATTAGGTCACGGTGTCCGCCTCAGGCTCACATGGGTCCCAGGTTCGATCCCAGCAGATGTTTGGGGATATTCCCAAGAACCACTGGTATTTAATGATGTCACGCGTCCTCGTGATCTCTTGGGAAGTGAAATAGGATAATTAGTCTTTTCTGATAAGGGCGAAAATCAGGAGTTCCGTTGAGTGAGTTATGGGCGTTAAAAATTCCACGGCAGTTGAAATGTTCTATGAGCAAGTGGCAAGCACACAGCTCTGGTAAAAATTGTTAGACAAGAAAACTTAGCTATGGGTAGATAGAGCCCGTGAACTTGGAAGGAATCTTCTAGAGGAAGCGAACCGTACATAAATGCATGCCGAAATGGGACACACTGAACTGTCAGGTGCATAATATACCCTCTAATGTGGGAGACAGGGGAAGAAGAAAAGGGGGGAAAAGGTTACGAAGAATAAGACGAAGAAGGAGGATGAGGGAGGTGGACGACGGAAGAAGTAGGAGGAATAAGACAAAGAAGAAGAACATACGGAAGACAAAGAAGAAGATAAAGAAGACGACATACAAAGAAGAAGGCGGACAAAGAAGAAGGGAGGAAAGAAGAAGGTAGACAAAGAAGAAGATATAAGGATAAAGGCAGACAAAGAAGATGAAGAGGAGGGTAAGACGAACAAGAAGACGACGAAGACAAAGAAGAGGAGGAGAGAACAAGAAAAGAACCACATAATCCGACAGGCCAGATGTATATACGAAGAACTATATTCTACAGATGAAGTTCTATAATCTTTCTAGTTATTATGGTGTTCTTTTCCCCCCTAATACCCACATTATCAAATTATTTTTTGGGTAATTACATCATGAGATAGAGAGAGAGAGAGAGAGAGAGAGAGAGAGAGAGAGAGAAATAATTTGTTATTAAACGAATTAAAAATTCTCCCTCATTATTAAGTCAAACCAGCCATTTCTCATCCATATCCCAGCAACATACACTAAAACAAACCACGTCATACTTCAGGTTTCGGTGTGTGCTAAAACTGGACATAATTCCTTCTACCACGTTCATACAATCGGGCCATAGGAAACTTCCGGAAGTTCCCTGAACCCTCATTACATCTGGGCTGTTTTCGCTGAGACTAACAAACAGATAATATCGACCAGTATCTAGATCTTCGAAATTACATTTGTAAGCGGAAAATGTAATTTAAACACAGACGCCATAAACAATGAGTTGCATAATTTATTGCCCGGCATGTTTAGCTTTATTTCGTCCGGTACATGCTGCAGAGTTATATATAATTTCTTTATTCGCACACTTTGAACTTGAGGGTAGTCCATATACTTGTTAATGCTACTACTAGAAGTTGCCACTGTTTGTAAGTGCACTTGACTGAATTTTGCGTATGGATTAGCTTTCCCTATTACCAGTATCCCTCGCCATGAGGCGAACCGACTCCGACTTCTAAGGTTCTTGCAATTTACGTCCTCAAGTCAAGGACGAGAAGTCACCCTTTTAGTCCAACTGAACAGTTAGTGGTTAGATTCGCAACTTCGCTATCACGGCGCCGGAAATTTAAGCGCGAGTGCTCTTATCCATTTGATTATGCTAAACTATCGTATGAAGTGAATAGGTGAATTATACTTTGGATGAAATATATAACATAGGTAGTCAGTGATACTGTCCAAATGTGGGGCATTTGTTATCCCCACTGTAATAGCAACAATTAAAACAATCTTCCTATCTGCATAAAATTGAGAATACATCGTAATGGTCGAAATATGGCAATGATGGTCTCTCGTTTTTGGCGTAGTAAACACATTAATGGTGATAAAAATATAACACCTAACATCTTTCGCCTGTGAAGTAGTACACATATAAATTATGTTAATAATATAGCAATATTAGTCAACCGTTTGTGACGTAGTACACACATTAATGATGAGAGAAACATAACAATGCTCGATGCATAAACTTGGTTAAAC
>JACEFZ010001645.1:0-77500 GCA_014155875.1 Cepaea nemoralis | reverse complement strand
TTGAACCAGGAGACTTGAACGTGAGGCGATCAGAGACAATCCGTCTCATGAGAGACAGATGATCTTCTTCTTCTTCAGCGTTCCGAGCTATTGAGGTTCTTTGCTGCAGATACAATCCGTCTCCATTCATCTCTCTGATGTTTTGTTTTTAAAAATACATTTTGTTTTGAATGTCCAGAGTTGAGGCAAGCGGTAACCAGTAAAAAGGTTGCTGGTTTATTGTTTATGTAGTTTTTTGTTTGTGGAATTATTTTTATGTACGAAGTGAGGGTTGTATACATTTTTCTATGATTGTTCATGCAGCAGAGGAGGTATTTCTCTCCACTGATGTTAATGTAATCATTGAGTATTAGCAACTTGTACTAGTGTAAGGATTGCTTATACTTATGTGTTAAGATTAATATTATTTGGGACTTGTTGATGACTGGTGATGTACATGTGCACTTTTCACATTATAGATATCTGAATGGAACTAAACTATGTTTTTTTTATAATGGTACTGTTTAGGGATGTAACCAGCAGTTCATGTTTTGAGGGCAATGTACCCCAAGAGTGACAAATTTTTGTTGCTGAGGGATGTGTTCCCTGGCATAAAATTGTCAGAGCATAGAAGTCTAAAGTTAGCTATTTGTTCGCTAAGTGTACCAGGGGCATAAGGCCCAGTGGTCGAAACGACAACAGTTAAAGAGGGGGAATTATTCGTTTTTGTTGTGGTAATTATGTAACATTGTTGACACCCAGGTAGCGGGAGACTGTCTCCCTGTTGATTTCATTATTCTTTTTTTTTATAACACTGCTGATATTAGTTTAGTCATGAATAATGGCTGGTATCAATGTAAGTGTAGCTTATATTTGCATGTGACCATTACTCTTGTTGGTATCTGCTGTACATTCTTCTACAGACCACTGGTCGTTAATCTTGCACCTTTCTGTATAGTGGACCCTCTTCCTAACTACTTCTCCTATGGTTAGCAATTAGGAGATGATGTCTTGTCACATCTCTCTATCCTTACATTAACTAACTTTCTTAACTGCTCGCCTGCCCTAACATGCGCGTTACGCAGACGGGAGAGATGTCTAGCCACCCAATTTTCAACATTCGGTTCCCCATCATTACAATAACTACCATCACTAACATCTAGCATGAAATCTACTGGCGATTTGGGTTCTCTTCCAAACACCAAGTTGTACGGGAATACCCGGTGGACGAGGGGGGCGTAGAGTTATAAACTAACAAAACTTTAGCTAGATGTTCAGACCATTTTCTTTTCTGGTTTGCCTCTAGTGACCTCAGAAGATCATGTGGGGTTCTAGTAAACCTATCGCACTGACCGTTCCCTTTTGGATTCCAACTCGTGGTACGGCTCTTTTGAATCCCGTATACCCTACAGAGTTCTGCAATAACAGCCGATTAAAAGTTCCTGCCCTGATCTGAATGGAGCCTATGGGGTACAACTAAATACAAAAACCATTTCTTAACCAGTACTTTTGCAATTGTCGAGGCCTTCTGGTCTCTTGTGGGAACAGCAATTGTAAATTTGGTGAAAACATCTGTAATAACCTACACATTTTCATACCCCTAACTATCCTTCTTCAACATATTAAAATCCATGGTCACCACCTCGAAAGTCCTAGATGCCAATAAATTACCTGAAAGACCCTGCAGTTTAATATGGGGCGGTTTAGCAATATTACACCTTTTGGCATCTTTTGCAAAACAGTTCAACATCTTTCGTGATGCCAACCCAATAACACCGACTTCTCAGGATTTGTATCATCCTATCCCTGCTATGATGACCAGTGCTGTGCACCGATTCTAACACTCTCTGTTTTAATGCATCAAGTACCACCAAATGAGAAATCCACCCTCTACCTGGCTTCTTTAATTTCATGTACAACAACCCATTAACCACACTCACCCTCTTTCTCTGCTTCAACAAGCTTTTAGTTTCAGGGGGTACACCCCTCTTCTCTATCTTACTCAGTCTCACTACCTCACTCACACAAGTTAACACTTTATACACATGCACATTTTCTGCTTGTAATTTTCTCAACTCTTCAGCTGAATATAATGGTAATGATAACAGTGGCACATTACCCACAGGGTTATTCTGCCTATCTGAATCAACAATTTCTCCTATCCTAGCAGTTCTTAAATTTGGACTGACTGGTGTAGCAGCTATGTGACTGATTGAAATGTCACTTTCTTCATCTGATCTTCCTGGTGCTTCAAAAGGATAGCGGGACAAATAATCAGCATTTCCATTAGCACGACCTGGTTTGTGCTTAATGGTGTAGTCGATCATCGACATCTGTGCTATCCACCTCTGCTAAATGGCACCCAGTTTTGCCTTTTGCCATTAGGCTAAATTCCTACTATCTGTAAAAACTTATACTTTAGTACCCAAAAGATAACTTCTAAACTTTTAAGTCATAGCCCACTTCAACGCGAGTAACTCAATCTTAGAACTGCTTTTATAATTTCGTTCTGAGGGGCGTAGCGTGCGGCTAGCGTAAGCTAGAACTGTTTTTTTGCGTATCCCTTACGGGACGTTGCAGTCAACACCAGCATTTTCAGCTGCTGTTGATGTACTAGGCAAGTGTTACGTTCAGTAGTTTGCCATTGCTTTCTGAACGACCGGCCCCTATACCTTTTTCGAAAAAACCAGCACCGCCATGTTTCGAACCCGGGTATACGGGCTCACAAACCGCGTTCGCAAGCCCTTTAGCCACATAGACCGGCATCTACCTCCAATATGAACTGCAACGAGAAGTCTTGGAAACCAACAGTGGTGTTGATGCCAGTGCCTCTTTTAAGCGATTAAACGCCTCTTCGCACTCTGGAGTTCACAACCGTCCTATGGGTCTTATCTTCTTCTTAGTATCACCGGTCTGCTGCTGGTTGAATTGGCCAACCAGCTCATGTAGTGGTCTTGCAATATTAGCACACTTTGGGTCAAACCTTCTGTAATAACTGGCTTACCCTAGAAATGACCTAAGTTCTGTCTGAGTTCTGGGCACGGATGCTTCTTTTATGGCTGCCACTTTATCATCCATAGTGACAATGCCTTCTTCTGAAATGGTGTGCCCTAAAAACTCAACCTTTTTCTGTCAAAAGTTACACTGTTCAGGCATTTAGTTTTAGTCCAGTGGACTGCAGTCTCACAAACACTTTCTCAAGCCTACTCAGATTCTCTGAAAAATCCCCAGAAAACACCAACATGTCATCAAGGTATACCACCAAAATCTGGAGAAAAAAAAATAGTCATTCAGAGAGCATTGCATTAGCCTCTGGAAGCTGCTCGCTAAGTTCGCGAGTTCTATTGGCATTCTCGTGTATTTAAAAAAAAAACGAACGGGATAGTGAAAGCAGTCTTCTCCTGGTCTTCTGGTTTCGTGGCCACCTGATAATACCCACTGGCAAGATCTAAAGTCAAAAACAATTTGGCGCCACCCAGGGCATCTAGATATTCATCTACTCTAGGGAGATGGTATGCATCTTTTTTGTCCTAACATTTACAGCCCGATAGTCAACACATAACCTAAGCGTACCATCTTATTCCTCACGAGGACCACCGGAGAAGCCCAAGGACTGGAACTTTCCTTAATTATCTGACTATCTAATAAAACCTGGAGATGATCTTGTATTTCTCTATAGAATGCTGGGGGAATTCTATAAGGCTGCTTGATGGGGGTCCCATCTGTCAACTGGATACAATAGGATTACTTTATCTGTATAGCCTATGTCAGTATCTCCCTTGGCAATAAGACTATCATACCTAACTAATAACGCCTCTAACTTCTTCCTATCTTTATCACTACCCTCAAAACTGCTCAAATCTACAGGGCGCCTAATATTTTCTTTCTCTCCAGCATATGGAAACCTCAACTTCCTGAGCACTTACCATTTTGAAATGGTTATTCAAATCCACAGCAGCATCTGAAATATCCCCAACTTGAGTACCCTTCGACAAGAATATGTCTTCGTCACCCAGATTGACTCCGTGGACTTGGTATACGCCCCGTCTCAAGGTAGTCAAAGTGTGGGACAAAAGCAAACCCTTGTGCTCCAAGTCTCGAGTTGGGCTGAAAATTACATTCATATTTTCAGGCACATATCTAACATATTATAAACTAATTGCGGTGATGGAGCGGGCAGGCACACAAACTCTATTAACAACAGAAGCTTTAACACTGTCCAGTCCGACTCCAGGAATCTCCTCCACTGGGCTGCTCCATTTAAGAAATCTACACAAATCTGGTACTGATTGTAAAATGTTTGTGCCAATAATACCCGGCACTCTTCTCTTCCCATTGTCCATGTCTTTGGTGATAAAAACCCACAGTCCTTCACTTATGTCCCACCCAACACAATGTCACACACAAAGTACCCCACATAAGGAATCATTAAGCCGTTCGCGGCCGTTAACTTAACGAGTTGTGCTTCCCTTAGAACGCAGTCCTGGACCATGTCCTTGAAACAGGCCTCAGTAATGATGGAAACTTGAGAACCTCTATCGATGACGCACTGGACTATCTTGCGACCTATCAAAACAGTTTCTTCGGGCCTACCGACCGACAATTTTTATATCTGAGCCAAGACGCTCCCAGCTTTAGAGGGGTCTCGTTTAATGCTTGCCTGCACTCACGTCTCAAGTGACCTACACGATTGCATCGCCAGCAACGTGGCGCTTGATGCTGTTGATCGCTGGTGAATCTGTTGAGTCTGGCAATAATCTCAGATATCTCCCTCTGCAAAAAGTCAACCTCACCCTGCCTGGAACTAAACTTCATAGGTGGTACACGGCCTGGCTCAGTATGTGCAGGCCTACATTCTACCATTTGTGGGACTACCTCAGCCTGCACTGGTCCATCCTGCCCCTGCTGAAACTCCGCTTTAACTGGTGAAGGCATACGTTCTGAATTTCCATAGAGTTCTCACCATTTCTGGCTCTCACCTCTACCTCTCCGACTTCAGCACCCGGCGGGGACCGCACACCTTCCCGTATTTGTGCGCACTCCTTGATCTGAAGAAATATCACTGACGAATCTTGCGAGATCTTTTCTTTTAAGACAGTTTGGGTGAAACTGTCCCTTATGCCAACCACAAACTGGTCTCGAAGGGCCTCCCCACCCAACACAGGGACATCTTGCATTTCCTTGGCCTTCACTACCTTCTTGACTTCAGCATTGACCCTATGGGAGAAGTCATGGACTGTCTCCCCAGCTCGCTGGCGTATTGTAAATAACGATGTCAGGAGCTCCAGTAGACTCTTATTCTCTCCAAAGCTCTTCAGTAAGGCTTGCAGCATGGATCTCGGGATCTTCCTCAGAAGCATGGGGTTCTAAATCTCTCCTGACAGTATTGGTTATGCTGTCGAGAATAACGTCCACCTTATCGACTGTTTCTAACATGTCAGTCCTCCATGCTGACCTCACCTCCCTAACGTACTCTTCTACCGTTGGTCCACCTTTCTCCCCAAAACACCGAAAGGGCTTTCTGGTTGGTACCACAGCATACCTTAAAGCCTCAGTGAGTTCGCATGGTGGAGCGTCCACTGGGCGGGAATCTTCGGTTCCCATGGTAGAAAATGGCGGCGACTCGTCTTGTTCAACTCACGCGGCAGCACGATACTCCTGGTCTCCATCTTAAGGACAAGACACTATGCTTTCTCTAGAGGACTATTACCAACTATACCAATAAATGAACCGACAAAGGAACCAACTTAAGACCTCAACTAAAACAATCACTGGATACCAAAACCATCCCACCACATCCTTAGTCTAATACTCAACAATTCTATACCTACTGTTACGAACACCGGCAACTGTTTTTCTAACACACCATACTCTTTTTCCTAAAAAAAACAGATATATTGACAGGTTGTACTCCTGTGTCCCACATCTGATAGTACGCTTTACTCCTATACAACAATACAGAACATTATAGACTCCACCACCATCAGACATTCAGTTGTCTCAACACAGGGACTTCACCGGACAACTATACCAACAATCGTGAACACAAGTAATGCCCTCGTGGCACAAACAGACATGGACTATGTAAATCCACATTAACTATACGATGCTTAAGCTGGACAACACTGATACCCGCATAAAATATAAATGACAGGGAGCACATATTCTACAGCATCCAATGTTTTCTACACATTCATCACACATCATCAATTCCACACCATATCCCTGATTGTGATTAAAATCACAAAATAGTCTACATATATCCACCTCGATTACCACAGGTCACTTCAGCGCATGGCGGATATAATCATCTTCCTCATCATTGCCACCATCATCATAGCCACCATCACAATCAGCATAGTCATCATCATGTGATACTTATAAGACAATGCCAATCCATGTAGTGTTCCATCTGGTACCTACATCACTGCACCCAGTCAGGGATAATAATTAACATAGCTTCCTTTATCTAGAAGAACATAACAGTAATTGAAATACACCAGTCTATCATCATGTCATCTCAGTTGCATTCTGATGCACCATATGACAAGAATTAACCATAACTCACCATCGTGATACTAAATGCACCACTTTTTCTCATCTTCTGTCATTTAAATACCTAAACTTATGAGGAGTGCCATATGATGTTGTTTGTCCATCAAGAATGATGATGACCATTCATTTCATCCAGTGGGATTGAAGGTATGGAGCCGTGGGTTCTAAGATGGCTGATAATGCCTATTTTGGCTCGAAATGTTCTTTGACAATGTGGGCAAAGAATGCTTGACGTTTCTGGAGGAGGATTTCCTGCAGTGGTTGTTCTGTCTTGGTTGCCTCACATATGACTGCACCCTTGCGCAATGATGCACGCCACGAATTTCGGTCTCTGGCTGCATCCTCCCAGGTGTCATGATGAATTCCAAAAGCATTCAGTGAGATTTTCAGAGTGTCTTTAAAGCGTTTCCTCTGGCCACATTGGGAGCGTTTACCACAACGCAGTTCACTGTAAAAAATTCGTTTAGGGAGCCTGTGATCTGGCATGCGAGTCAAGTGACCAGCCCAGCGAATCTGCTTCTTCATCAGTAGAGTGTGGATACTGGGCAAGGACGCTCTTTCTAAGACTTCAGTGTCTGGAATCTTGTCTTGCCATTTAATCTTCAGTAGCTTCCTTGGGCAGACTGTGTGGAAGTGGTTTAATTTCCTAGCGTGTCGATGATAAACAGTCCAGGTTTCACAAGCATATAGCAGTGTGGATAATACAACTGCCTTGTAGACTTTTAGCTTTGTTTGCAGGCTTATTCCAGTTCTGTCCCATACATTCTTGTACAGTCTGCCAAAGGCCGCACTGGCCTGGGAGATTCTTGCATTCACTTCGTCATCAATTGTGACAGCTTGTGACACAGTGCTGCCAAGATAGGTGAATTTGTCCACAACACTTAGTGATATATGATGTTGGATGAAGAATGGCTTGCGCGATGACTTGGATTAAAGTGAGGAAGAGTTGCGCAATTCGTTGACCTCACTCTCTCGCCTGAGCCCATCTGAGTCCAGTGGCAAGACAAGTCGAGACGACTGGAGACGAATACAGGTGCAGTGGATGACCAGGGCGCTCTACGTGCCTTGCCGTGCTCATTACGTTCCACAACGCTTTGCAGGTAAACGCCGTCTTGCCCGTTGAATCAGGAATGATTTCTTACGCGCAGTCTGCCGAGTCCTGTCTTCACATGCTGGGTAAGCATACCCTGGTTTACCGCTTGGTTTGACACCAAATCGGTTACCCATGCCTGGTTTAGCCAGCCTCTCACAGCTGTTGCCCGAGGGGTGGCCGCTGTCGCATGCTGACAGCTACTAGGAGCCACAGGCACGAGCTGGGTGTCAGGCTTGGAGCAGTGGGGGATGGGTCCTGAAAAGGAGATGAGAGTCATCCTTACCAAAGGTGCTACCAATGCCTGACACCCCGTACCCCCCATATGATATAGGACACACTACTCCTGCAATGTCCAAGTTTGCATGAAGAATACCAGCATTGATATGACACCCTACAAGTTACAGTATTTGATTAGCATTACAAACTAACAACCAACAAGTAAAACATGTCTAACATGAAAAGCAATGGACACATATACCCAGTGGAATTACCATATTTGTAGAATGTGAAAATGCAACACTTGCACGTAGCAGTGTTACAACACTCACGGAAAGTTAAATATAGACATGTACTACCCAAAAAATCAATTTAGGGACTCTCTGATGCCACTAAGACAGTTCATAAATAGTATCAAGTGAAAGTACATGAATATTGGTAAGAGTGCATAATTCATATGAGACAGGATCAAAGCACAACAATGTCCATGGCTGGATACAGAACATTAGTACTAATATAATAACCAGTGTACTATATCTGATATCATTATTACACACCAATGTCAACCAGTGTTGTCTAATGCTAACCACACTAGTGTAGCTTGTATTTGCATGTGACCATTATTCTTGTTGGTATCTGTTATATATTTTGGGGTATTTTACTTTATAGGTAATGTCTCATTAGGATAGGACTATTTCGTTGAGTCCTATTAATGGTCGAGAATTATATGGTAGGGGTAAGATATTAATCTCTCCTCTACCCAGGGCACCGGGGTGTAAGGTTCAGTTGTCGGGACGGCAACAGTTAAAGAGGGGGATTAATGTACTCGGCTCCAGATGATAGTGGAACTCCGCCAGAGGGCACGGAATACGATTGGTCTGGAATTCTTCCGACCCCAGTATAAAAACGCGTGCACAGGTAGAATTGGTCTTTCGGTAGTCCACCACATCAAGTTATGATGCGCCAATGCCTATAGTAATTGAACTTAGAAATTGAAAGGTTTTGCAGTGGAAAAGCCAGAATTTTAGTTTTAGATCTTAGATTTTCCTGGGTTTTTAGAAGACTTGAAGCTTTTGCTATACTTATTTTTTTTTTTTTTTTTATTTATTATTATTTATTTTTTTTGGTTAGATTAGAAGTTTTTGGTAGACTTGAAGTTTTTGCTGGATTAGAAGTTTTTGCTGTATTTAGAAGTTTTTGCTATACTTAGAAGTTTTGTTTGCTGTATTAGAATTGTTGCTGTTTGGTTTTGCTGGATTCTAACTTCTTTGTTTATGCTACATGTCTGCATATTATTGTTGCTTTTAGAAGTTTAATAAACAAATGATGCTTGTGTTATTCTTACTTTGGTGTTTAGTTGATAGACTCTAATTATATAATCATTTGTGTTAGAACAACCCTCGGAGTAATTCTTTGTCTGGAATTGGAGAACATTATTCTGTTGTTTGTCCATCAAGAATGATGATGACCATTCATTTCATCCGGTGGGGTTGAAGGTGTGGAGCCGTGGGTTCTAAGATGGCTGATAAGGCCTATTTTGGCTCGAAATGTTCTTTGACAATGTGGGCAAAGAATGCTTGACGTCTCTGGAGGAGGATTTCCTGCAGTGGTTTTTCTGTCCTGCCTTTTCTTCACAGCTCTTGCAGTCCTGGTTGCCTCACATATGACTGCACCTTTGCGCAATGATGCACGCCACGAATTTCGGTCTCTGGCTGCAGCCTCCCAGGTGTCATGATGAATTCCAAAAGCATTCAGTGAAATTTTCAGAGTGTCTTTAAAACGTTTCCTCTGGCCACCTTGGGAGCGTTTACCACAACGCAGTTCGCTGTAAAAAATTCGTTTAGGGAGCCTGTGATCTGGCATGCGAGTCAAGTGACCAGCCCAGCGAATCTGATTCTTCATCAGTAGAGTGTGGATACTGGGCATGGATGCTCTTTCTAGGACTTCAGTGTCTGGAATCTTGTCTTGCCATTTAATCTTCAGTAGCTTCCTTAGGCAGACTGTGTGGAAGTGGTTTAATTTCCTAGCGTGTCGCTGATAAACAGTCCAGGTTTCACAAGCATATAGCAGTGTGGATAATACAACTGCTTTGTAGACTTTTAGCTTTGTTTGCAGGCTTATTCCAGTTCTGTCCCATACATTCTTGTACAGTCTGCCAAAGGCCTGCAGCTGGCCTTGGAGATTCTTGCATTCACTTCGTCATCGATTGTGGCAGCTTGTGACAGGGTGCTGCCAAGATAGGTAAATTTGTCCACAACACTTAGTCTATGATCATTCACTTTGATATTCGGCACAGTGTGATTATTCCCTGGAGCTGGCTGGTACATAACTACAGTCTTCTCCAAGTTGATATTGAGCCCAAAGTTGGCACAGGCATGTGAGAAAGCTGAAACATTATGTTGCATGTCCGCCTCTGAGTTGGCGTATAGAGCGCAATCATCAGCAAACAGGAGCTCTCTGACGGTGCCGCTGTTAATTTTGGTTTTAGCTTTCAGCCTTCTGAGATTGAATAACTTTCCATCCATACGGTAGTTGATGTCTATTCCAATGTCGTCGTTCTCGAAGGCATTCATCAACATGGCTGAAAACATGAGGCTGAACAGTGTTGGTGCCAGGACACATCCTTGCTTCACTCCATTGGTGACAGGAAAGGGTTCAGACAGTTCACCATTTTCCTGTACTCTTGCCTGCATGCCGTCATGAAATAGCCGCACTATTTGGACAAACTTTCGTGGACAGCCATATTTTGCCATAATCTTCCACAGTCCTTCTCTGCTGACTGTATCAAAAGCCTTGGTAAGGTCAATGAAAGTGGAGAACATTTCGCAGTTCTGTTCCTGACATTTCTCTTGCAGCTGCCTTGCAGCGAAAATCATGTCAACAGTTCCACGTTCTTTTCTGAAGCCACATTGACTCTCAGGAAGAAGACCTTGATCGAGATGGGCTGTGAGGCGATTGAGAAGAATTCTGGCGAGTATCTTCCCTGCAACTGAAAGCAAGGAGATGCCTCGGTGGTTGTCACAGGATTGGCGGTTTCCTTTTCGTTTGTAAAGGTGGACTATTGACGCGTCCTTAAAATCTTGTGGCATGGTCTCGTTCATCCATATGTTTGTGAAGACTTGGTGAAGCTGCTCTGTTAGGACCGGCCCACCTGCCTTGTATATCTCTGCTGGGATTGAGTCAGGACCAGGTGCCTTGCCGCTGGAAAGTTGCTGGATGGCTTTGTTTACTTCCACTATGGTTGGCAGGTCATCAAGTGTCTCATTGGTGGGAACTTGAGGAAGGCAGTTGATGGTTTCATCATCGAAGAAGGAAGTTGCATTTAAGATTTTGCTGAAATGCTCTGCCCAGCGTTGAAGGATTTCTTTCTTATCGGTGACCAATGTTCCCCCATCTGCACTGAGGAGGGGAACTATGCCTGGTGATGAAGGACCATAGACCGCTTTCAGTGAGTCGTAGAAGTTTTTCATATCATGTCTGTCAGCAAAGCCCTGAATTTCATCAGCTTTGCTGCTCAGCCAGGAGTCCCGCATGTGCCGAAGTTTCTGCTGCACTACTCTCTGAATGTTCTTGAAAGCATCTTTTTTTATGTTGACTTTGGGTCATTCAAATGTGCCTTGAGGAGAAGATGTTTCTCGGCCAGCAATTGGTTGATGTCTTCGGAATTTTCATCAAACCAGTCTTTATGCTTTCGGGGGGCTGGACCCAGGATTTCCATAGCAGTGTTGTAAATTATGTCCTTTAGGGCTCTCCATTCTGTTTCTGTATCCTGTTTAGCTTCAGCATTGGGCTTGAGGCGGTCTTCCAGCATATTTTCAAACGACTGCTGCATTTTCTTGCTGTTTAGGCGGGTGACATTTAGCTTTGTTTGCATTTTCGCCCCTTGAGGACGCCGTGGTGGCCTGATGTGGATGTTCATTTTCGAGACAATGAGACGATGGTCTGTCCAACATTCGGCACCACACATGGATTTTGTCACTCGAACGTCTTGTCTGTCACTCCTCCTGACGATGACATAGTCAATGAGGTGCCAGTGTTTCGAGCGAGGGTGCATCCACGATGTCCTATTTCTCATGGGGAGACGGAAAATTGTGTTCGTAATCAGGAGATCATGTTCGGCACATGTCTGAAGGAGGCGGAGTCCATTGCTGTTACAATTTCCGACTCCATGCTTTCCAATAATGCCACTCCAAGAGGTGGTGTCCGTGCCTACTCTGGCATTGAAATCCCCAAGGAGTATAAGTTTGTCTCCTTTGGGAACAGATGTTAATACATTGTGAAGGTCCTCATAGAACTTGTTCTTGACATCATCTTCGTTGGTCATAGTTGGTGCGTAGACACTCACAATGGTTGCGTGCTTCCTTCCATTCAGCAGAGGCAACTTCATGGTCATGAGCCTGTCGTTTATAGCCTTTGGAAATCCAGCTAATTTGCCGACCAGGGCCGACTTAATGGCAAATCCCACACCGGATTGGCGTCTTTCCTCGCTTTTCCTTCCACTCCAGAAAAATGTGTAGCCGGCACCTATTTCACAGATTTGGCCTTCTTCTGCAAGTCGTGTCTCGCTCAAGGCTGCAATGTCGATGTTGTACCTGCCCAGCTCTCTCCCAATCAGTGCTGTTCGTCTCTCTGGACCCGACGCGCCGTCTCTGTCAAGTAGGGTGCGTACATTCCAAGTTCCAATTGTTAAGGGAATATGGTTTACTCTTTTAGCTTTGCTTGTTTTATATTTCTTTGTATGTCGACCGCAGTTAGGGTACCCACCAACCGCGGCTAGCTGATTAGGTAGTGATGAAGCAGACAATGTTTAGGGCACCTTTTCTAGCCCCTTCCTCATGCTATGGAGGTGAGCAGTGTGTTCCTATAGAGGGCTGCTCAGTCGCTCAGGGGGCTGCCGAATCCCACTGCTGCTCCGGTCAGTAGAAGACGACCATATGGCCTGAGCCGCCTGTGTGCAGGTCTGCGACTACGGCTGCCAGCGTACCCACGCCTGCCGCTTTGCCGCTCGCCCATCGCCACAGGGCTTGAAGGTGATATGTGACGTTGGATGAAGAATGACTTGCGCGATGACTTGGATTAAAGTGAGGAAGAGTTGCGCAATTCGTCGACCTCACTCTCTCGCCTGAGTCCATCTGTGTCCAGTGGCAAGACAAGTCGAGACGACTGGAGACGAATACAGGTGCAGTGGATGACCAGGGCGCTCTACGTGCCTTGCCGTGCTCATTACGTTCCACAACGCTTTGCAGGTAAACGCCGTCTTGCCCGTTGAATCAGGAATGATTTCTTCCGCGCAGTCTGCCGAATCCTGTCTTCACATGCTGGGTAGGCATACCCTAGTTTACCTCTTGGTTTGACACCAAATCGGATACCCATGCCTGGTTTAGCCAGCCTCTCACAGCTGTTGCCCGGGGGGTGGCCGCTGTCGCATGCTGACAGCTACTAGGAGCCACAGGCACGAGCTGGGTGTCAGGCTTGGACCAGTGGGGGATGGGTCCTGAAAGGACATGAGAGTCATCCTTACCAAACGTGCTACCAATGCCTGACACCCCGTACCCCCCGAACATTATTCTAATTCCCTGCCGGCCCATTCCTGGATCTTCTTAAACTTATTTCTTTACTACTCTTGTTAACCGAGGACGGTGAGAGGTTCTCCCTTTATGCATTTTCTTCTTTGGCCCTACGCAGTCAGGGTTGCGCTCTTCTCCTCACATCACCGTAGCCGAAGTAAGTGGTTCTTGCTCCTGTTTTCACCTCTGTTTCATATATACAGGCAGGCAGGCAGGCATACGTGAATGTGGGGGGGGGGGGGGGGGGGGGGTTGCACAAATAAAATAATAGAACTCCCTGTTTCATATCTCAATTAAATAGTAATTGAATAAGTCCTCCACTCGTGACTATAAGAATGGAATGTTGTACAGATGGTTAACAAGACACTAACGATACGACTGGCACCTCGCCGTCTTGACAGACGATAGTTTGTAAAAATGCGGTTATACCTCTCCATGACACACAGCCTGGGCTGAATTTAGTGGCCATTTTGTTGCCCATGCAGCATGATCCCTCTCTCGGACTGCCTAGTTTACTCCATAGAAACGGTAACATCAATACTGCCTGGAACAAGACAAGCTGCAAAGCTGTCGGATCAACAAAGCAATACTCTAGCCGTCCGCCTGTCGGAGCTTCCAACCTAGACCAGTTGCCAACCAAGGTTTAGTGCCTGGTCTGCCCTGCCATGATATTTAGTCTTTAGGTTGCATTTCCCCACACCATGGTAAGGAGATTAAGTAAAAGACCCTTTTAAGCATCATAAGACCCATTAGGTATACGGTCGCACTGAGTTTCAAGTGCAACAGCTGATCCAGAGTAACACACATCAAGGTAACATAGTCATCTACACCGATGGGTCAGTGGTGAGAAACAGACGTAGTGGTTGGGGCGTTATTGCAAAGGCTAATGGATAAGTCTTGAAGAAGGAGAGTCTGGCATATGAGACTACGACCTCCAGCATGAGGATGGAGGTGAAAGCAGTAACAGCTGCATTCCGTTGGCTAGAGGAGACTACTGCAACACACGTTGTATTCATTACGGATTCAAAGTGTTTGCTTAGTAAGGTGGAGAAAGGAATGTTTCGCGTAGATGGCTCTCATCGCTTCAGAGATCACAGATTGCGAGAACTGTATGGATATTTTGCCCTGGCCAATAAGGGGGGGGGGGGGGGGGGGTGTGCGAGGGAATGAACAGGCTGATAGGCTAGCAGGGAATGCACCTCTTGGTGGCTGGTTGCCTATGGACAAGGGGGAGGTGGTCGTGCGCTTGTGGGACCAGGTGGAGAAGGCGGAGGAACGGATTGAGAACCCATATGTGAAAAGAATGAGATTGCGGGGGATCGGCAGGGGTTCTGGAAGAATCTCAAAACTGAGATGGAAGACCAGGAAAACTTTTAATCGGATAGCGGTGGGAACGATTAGTAGTATGACTCTTCGCTGACTGTTGAACGAGGGGACGGGAATTACGGGAGTGTCCTGAGTGCAGTAATGTCAGTTCTTAACTCAACTCAACTCAACTCAACTAGGTATACGGTGCTGTAGTAATGTTTTATACACTAATCACACTCCTCGAGTAATGTAGTCAATATCTCACTAGCAGCCTTTGCCTTCCTACGAAATTTCCTAGTAATCATTTGCGCTCCTCCGCCCGAAGCCGTTGTCACAATCAGGGGTGTCGTGTTTGGTGAGCGCCACCAAACATTCGGCGCTAACAGAAAGCAGGTAGTACCGTCTACTGTCATACGGTAGCTCAGTCATATCTCACTAAGACCTGTCACCTCCTTTAGGATCTGTTGTCTGTAACGGCATACCCACACCACAAATAAACTTCTTTCTGGTTTAAATTAGTTTTAAAGGCGAGAGGACCGACTTCATTGAACTGGGTTTTATCCCATAAGGCTCTGTCTTTTCCTGCAGTGTGGCCTGCAGAAAGTGTCGCACAAAACACGAACTCCGTAGCTCCAGCGACGACCTTCGGAATCTCCGTGAAAACTGCACTCATGAACCGAACGAAGTAGCTGAAATTGAACCTACAACCTTCGGAGCGCGAAGCGGGCGACTTAACTACTTCCCTACGGAGATTCCCATCCTCGGGGCTTATCAATACACACTTCCTGCCTTTTTTCTCACACCACACGGTGTTAGGTTAAAAATGTATTGAGATCTGGAGTTCTCTGCTACATCGTTTAGACACGTCGGAAAAGATTTTTTTTGTTTTTGTTTCCGATCCACAAAATATCGTCTAAATTTGGTCATTTCCAGAAAATTCGTAATCAGATCTGGCGCCAAAATATGTCATCGGATGCTGGCAGGCCGGCCCAGATTGCCCGATATTGTCATTTGTGGATATCGTGTGCCTGTATGCTCCACCGGCCTGATGTGACAGATCATTAAATCACCCCCGTGAGCCGTTTATTCCACACAGTGCTGGCGTCCATATGAAACCTCCAGTTTCCCACCAACTTGTTACTGAATTGTGGGAGAAACAAAAATGGGGAATGATGTCCAGATTTTCACATTCTATGTGGACGGTTGGGGTCCTGAATTTTAATGGTCTATGGGGTTTGATGGAGATTTTCATTCCGTTGAGGTAGAAAATAAATGCAATTATTTAGTTCTTCACAATGGGTTTATGTAATTGTTACAGAACATTTTAGTATATGACATAACAACCCATAATGAAGAACAACGGGAGCTGTGTGACTAGACCCTCGTCTGTCGGCCCCCTGTCGTCGTGGGTTCAAGTCTGCATCAAAGAGGATTTTGTAAGCCCAGTTCGAACCAGTCTAAAACGATTACTATGAAATGTCGTAGCAGGTAATTGCGGCCGGTATTGACAACACTACTCCTGCTGGAGCGTGATCAGAATATAAAGTATGACTAGAGCACCATATGCATAACGGGTATAACGGTATTTAAAATGGTCCTTTATGTTTTTGTGTTTGTGTTATACGTAAATAAATAGCAACAATAATATACTGTTCAAAAACCGAAACGCAACATTTTTGGTGTTACTTTTATAAAAGATATTCGCTGATTGGACACCCTGTCGACTGTGTCCATCTGGTCATTAACTTCTCTTGGTTACCTGAATTATACTCATCTCATGATTCGTGAGGTCATGAAAGAGGTCAAGGTCAAAACAACATTTTTGACAATAACTCATGACAGGTTTATGATAATCCCGTGAAACTTACTGAACACAAAACTCTCTGACCATAGTATTTAATGCCTATAAAAGATTGACGCTCCTCGAATATATTCAGTTGAAAATTCAAGTATGGCTCATCTCACTTACAGAACAACGACTCATTATCATTGGACGTTTACTGACTAGACAGTCACAAAGTGAAGTAGCCAGCAAATTTAATGTGTGGTTAGAAGCACCATTAGTCGCCTTTGGAAGCGATTTCAAGAAACTTGCTCAGTGGCAGACCGGCCGCGCAGTGGAAGACCCAGAATCACAGCTGGTGCCGAATACCGCTTCATACGGCTGCGTCACCTTAGATACCGATTTGCATCTGCGTCCTGCACAGTTCAGTCAATGCCAGGAGCTCGTCGAATTTCATAACAAACGGCCAGTAATTGGCTGCACGACGCTGGTCTTTGGGCTAGAAAGCCTTACAGAGGTCCTGTTCTTACGGACCGGCATCGCCAGAACCAACTGCAGTGGACGAATTAGCATCGTCAATAATAAAGTGTTAATACAAGTTTGCAATTGAAACTGCAATAATGTTGCGTTTTTTTTGTTTTTGTTTTTTGTTTTTTTGTTTAAAAGGAGACGCCAGCCTGACTAAATATGAAGAAACGCGCCAGTAGACTCTTGAGAGTTGCCACAATGCACTAGATTCACAGCACTTCTTTCACGGACTCTAAGAGTTCAGAAAGTGTTACTCGGAATAGGGGTCCTTGGCAGACTCTAATAGTTGAGAAATGCGCCAGGTTCACATTACCTTCACCGGAAATTACGCTACATTTACATTTCCTTCACGGGCTCTAAGAGTTAAAACAGTGCACTAGTTTCACAGCATTTCCTTCACGAACTCTTAGAGTTGAGAAAGTTTTGCTCATCATCTATAGGCAATGAATTAATCACCCAAAAAACCGAGAAGTAGATGGTGAGCCTTACTAAAACACGACTACAAGAGACAAATTGGACGTTGCGGCCAAAGCCTTCGTCAGCACAGGACAAACAAATACAAACCAACACAAACCTACATGAAACACACTATGACAATATTAAACTATTAAACTAATTAAATGTACTCATCTGATTCTGTGTCCTTGCTTGGAAAGACTGACACGCGTAGGGCTCCAGTGGATTAATAGACCGGATGTATGGTACACGGGTCAAAGGTCAAGCGGGAGGGGAGTGGGGTGGAGAAGCGCCCATGTGTGCGAAAAAGTGAAAATTAAGACCGGCAAATATGTCGCGGACGCAGTTGACAATTAGCAATTCTCGTTAAGCGCTCGAAACACCGCTGCGGAAAATTACATAGTGTTGGTCCACACAGAGGGGCATGAGTGGCGGTCGTTCAGAAAACGATGGCAAATCTATAGGGGTCGTTAGCAGAATTTCCCTCCATCATGCATAGCTGTCTACACGGCACCAAAATGATGTCCGTCAACACAAATAAGCCGGCTCTGTGGCAATGTCGTTACGGGCGCAAACCGTCTTGCGATGGTTTTTTTCGAAATGGTATGGGTGCCGGTCATTCAGAAAGCAATGGCAAACTACTGAACGTAAACTTGCCAAGATCAATGATCATTCAACAGCAAAAATGCTGGTGTTGACTGCGGCGTCCTGTAAAGGATATGCAACTACCATTTAACACACCTAAACACCGCTCTAGTAAATCAAGACATACTGCTTGCATGCTTTCTCCCCTCCCCCCTCCCCACTTCTACACACACACTCGCGCGCGTGCGCGCGCGCTCGCGGTTGAGGACGTCGTTTGGACATAGCGGAGCAGTAATTTTTAATGTCTCAAAGAAACCAAATATCGTCAAAATCTGCAACACTTTAGAAAAGCCGTAACCAATCCCATCACCAAATTATATCATCGGAGTTGCCCGACATTGTCATGTGTGGATATCGTGTGCCTTTATGCTCCGCCAACCTGAGGTGACAGATCATTAAATCACCGAGGTGACAAATCATTAAATCACCACCGTAAGTCATTTATTCCACCCAGAGCCGGCGTCCATGTGTAATCTCCAGTTTCCCGTCAACCTGTTACTGGAAACTTCGAGAAACAAAAAGTGAGAATGATGTCCAAATTTGCACATTGTATCGGGACTGTTGGAGTCATGAATTTTAATGGGATTTGATGGGGATTTCCATCCTGTTGTGGTTAACAAATAAGAGCCATCTTTTTTTTTTCGTCAACGCTGCATTTGTGCAATCATTGCAGAACATCCTAGAACAGGATATGAACATAAAATAATAAATAGCTACAGGAGTAACAGACACCACTATCAAGAAGAAGTAGAAAAAAGGACCGTTAAAAGAATGTCTACAACTATGAAAGTGCACCTGGTGCACAACATTCATTTCTTCTTCTTTCTCCTTTTATCCTCCATTGGGCCATAGGGCCTCAAACAACTTACTCCAAGTTACCCCATGCAGCTTCTTCCATGCCCTCCCCATACTATTCAGTTTTGTCTATGTGAATATTAGCCATGTGTTTTAGAGCTTCCTCAATTCATTTTGTCCTGTGGATTCTAGATACAAGTCTTTCTAGTCATACTATTATGTGGTCGTAACATTTCCTTCACAGACTCTAAGAGTTGGGAAAGTGCACAGGATTCACATTTCATCTAAGAATAGGATTCTAGGAACTTCAAGGAGATAAAATATTCAAAGGGTGAGAGAGTGTGTACTTGGTTTAAACCGTTGTTCCACGGACTTCTAAGAGTTCTGAAAGTGCCGTTGTTCATGCTTAGAGTTGTGAAAGTGCCGTTGTTCATACTTAGAGTTATGAAAGTATCAATGTACACACTTAAAGTTGTGAAAGTACCATTGTTCACACTTTGAGTTGTGAAAGTACTATTGTTCACATTTAGAGTTGTTACAATACCTTTGTTCACACTTAGAGTTGTTACAATACCACTGTACACGCTTACAGTTGTTACAATACCATTGTACAATCTTGTAGTTGTGAAAGTAGCATTGTCCACACTAATAGTTGTGAAAGTACAATTATACACACTTAGAGTTGTTACAATACCATTGTCTACACTTAGAGTTGTTATAATACTATTGTCCACACTTAGAGTTGTTACAATACCATTGTTCACAATTATAGTTGTTACAATACCATTGAAGAAATTTATACTTGTGAAAGTACCATTGTTTACACATTTTCAACCACAGACCCTTCCAGTCTCCGGAGTGCATTAAGTTTACAGTTCTCCTTTAATGGACCAGTCATCCACGGTATCTAACACATGCGCGTGTCCCTAACGCCATGACCTGCTTCCACACATTTATTAGTTGCGAGTGTCCCTAGCTTCACGGCCTGACTTCCAGACAATCTAAGAGTTGCGAATGTCCCTAACATCACGACCTGCTTTCCACACATTCTAAGAGTTGTGAATGTCCCCTAGCGTCCTTCCTTCCACACATTCTAAGAGTTGCGAATGTCCCTAGCGTTACGACCTTAAATCTACACATTCTAAGAGTTGTGAATGTCCCTAGCGTTACGACCTGTTGAAACAGAATATTGTTGGGTAGAGAGAGGTGATGTACACAGTCCAGCAGAACCCAACCCGCCAGCGGGTTAAAGAAATTATAAGGTTAAGTAAGAGACACGTCAAGGTCGTGTAGTACGGGATGGTCAGCGAGTTTGTTATACAACTTTTATTTTTTCGTATATCCTATTTACAGGAAATCGCTGTCAACACCAGCATTTTACTGCCGTTGTTGATGTCGTGATAAGTTTACGTTCAGTAGTTTGCCATTTCTTTCTGAACGACCGGCTCCCATATCACGTTAAAACTAAGCGCGACGCGGTCTGCTGCCAAACCGGTCGCAGCTGTGTTTTGAACTCGGGTAAGCGGGCTCACGAATCGCGTCCGTAAGTTCTTAACCACGGAGACCGGCTGTTATACAACTGATAGATAATCGATAAACGAATATGGTTTTATTCTATGGGGTTGAGTGTGACAGGTTGGTGTTTTGTGTTTATGTCTGGTTTAAGACGAGTACTTACAAATTAGCAAGAAAAGCGTGTTACAGTGTTACTTTCGAGAGTAACAAGAAAAGTTTGATGAACTTAACTCACAGAAAGGGTATGTCTACTAGGTAGACCGACTCAGAAAGGAGGGATTAGCAGCAGGGAGGCAGAGAGCGATTAAGAAGGCGGAGAGCGATTTGGAAGGTAGAGTGGATAGTGAGGAGCAGGGCATACCGGCGAGAGAGCATTCCAGAGAGAGAGAAAGAGAGAGAGAGAGAGGGGGGGGGGGAGACAGAGACTAGAGTATAGAGTTGGAGGGACGGAGAGATAAAATAGTACAGCTGAAGAGGAGATTATAACTTGACTGAGATTTAGACTTGGAACGGGTCAGTCACTCATATTCGTCCTCAGTTATTCATTATTCGGACACTCGTTATTCAGATCGGATAGATTTATTATATCATTCAGGGACGCAGCGACTGATTTATAGATTGAGGAATGCACCATGCTTAGATTCAAATTAGCTGTTTAGCTGGGAATATTCATGTAGAGTTCAGTCAGAGAGTCTCACAGCAGTTTAGACGAGAAAAACACAAACAGCAACAAAATTCTGGGGTTGACTGCCACCTCCTGTAAAGGATATGCAACTAACCAAACTACCATCTCACGGGGATTTATATTACTCTCCTTCTGCTTTCCATGTCTACAAATCAGCGGGAGTTGCCGTACTAGTACTGGAGTTTCACATCTGCGCTGGGGCATCGTATAATGTAATCATGTCAGGCGTGAGATCAGCAGTTACGGAATTGTTTGGGTTCGGCCTAGGTTGATAATTTTACCCCCACCCCCTCCCCTTCCCTCAGGTATTAGGTATTTTAATTGTTACAAAACTTCCAACCCAGTCATCATCATCTATGGCGTTAAGCTTGGGTGGTTATCTTTCGTCATCTCACGCGATCGCCAGAGTCGTGGATCATTTCTGTGTTTTTGTCTCGCTTATGTTATTAGGCCAAACCATCTATATGTTTACCTCTCTGTCTTCCTGTTCTTGTCCCCTCAATCTTGCCCTTTGTAACTACTTACAATCGCCATGTCAAAACTAGTATTTAGTGAACAATGTATTATTGATTGATGCACATTTCCCATGCGTTTTAATGCATATTGTTCCTGCTGTTGATGTCGTTGACTAAGATTTGCTTCATAAGCGATGTATGAATGAAATAATTGATGAGAGCATAGAGATAAGAAGGGCAGCATGTTAGACGGGCCTGTCTGCCCAATTCTTAACTCTTTTCAAATAATGTTTGTTCGTTCGTTCGTTAAGTTGTCACTAATTCTCAAATTTATTTCTGTTTATAACGTGCCCAATAAAATGTTGACTGTCTACGTCTAATTTCTCTAATAAGTTTACAATTTTCATGTGTTTCTAGTAGAAAGCACTTGCTCATTAGTTTTTCTGTCTGTGCATTTTTCAATTTTCCCCTGAAACCACTTTCCCGCTGACAATTATATATTTCGTTTTCAGCTTGTCTGCTCATTGTCCACTTTTACATCCACACAAAAGAGCAGGTTCTATAAGGGGCGTTCATTTGAAATCCGTTCGTGCCGCACCGCGCGTTAATTGCATAAATTGAACATGATCATGTCATCGTCATGTGACAAGTACTGACCAATGAATAAAAGAGTGAGTGCTTATCGTCTCATAGGTTCTGTTTCTGACCGTTGAGAAAATGGCCGGGTTGATCTAAAATCAGTCCAAAGAAGCTCAACGAGCGATGATTCAGTTTCTTTCATTTGAAGGATGTCGACCAGTGGACATTCATAGAAGAATGCAGTGAATGAATCACCAAAAAACGAGAAGTAGAACAATTTGATTTGTCAATTGGGACAATTCAAAAGCTCGTTCGTAAGAAACTGCAATATCGGAAGGTTTATTCACAGTGGGTACCACGGATGTTGACCGACCACCAAAAGAGGAACGCATGGGATGGTGTTTGAACCACTTTCTGCGTTACAGAGTTGAGGGTGATGCATTTCTCTTCCGCATAGTGGCAGGCAATGAATCATGGTGTCACCACTTTGAGCTGAGCAGCAAAAGAGAGAGAGAGAGAGAGAGAGAGAGAGAGAGAGAGAGAGAGAGAGAGAGAGAGAGAGAGAGAGAGAGAGAGAGAGAGAGAGAGAGAGCAAGCAACGGAAGCATGCTGGATCACCAAAAGCCAAAAAATTCAAGTTACAGGTTTCCGCTGGTAAGGTTATGCTGAGTATTTTTTTTTTTTTACCATGAAGGGCTATTGTTGATCGACTTTAAAGAACCTGGTGTCAACATCAACTCTACCCACTACTTGCAAACACTAAACAAGCTGCAAAAAGCCATCAAGAATAAACGACCCGGCATGCTTTCTCGCGGTGTGATTTTGTTGCAAGATAATGCTCGTCCGAGTGTCGCAAAGATTGTACAGGAAGCATTATCAAGGAAGAAGTGGGAAATTCTGCAACATCCAGCCTGTAGTCCTGATTTGTCACCATGTGATTTTAATTTGTTCGGACTTCTAAAAAAGCTCTCAAGGGGCAACGATTTCACACAGATGCAGACGTAATGAACGCGGTAAACACTTGGTTCTGGGAGCAACCACAATCCTTCTTTTTTTTGCGGATGGCATTCGCCGCCTACCTAAGCAATGGGATGCTTGCCTGAATGACTACGGCGACTTCTTCTGACCAACCCATGGTGCATAATTCATTCAAAGTAAATGCTTTGTTTAATTCTACCATACTTGTTAATGCTTCTTTCATACTTTTGTAATAATGCCATTGGAACGGGTTTCAAGTGAACGCCCCTAATATATAGCAAACTGTTTTTCTCGTTGCAATTGCCTGTGTTTAATGATTAGGTACAACTGAAAAATTATTAGCAGCTGGTGTTGACGCACTCTCTGTTTGCATTACATTCTTAACCTGGCCATCGTCTATTTAAATAAAGCACTGTCCCAAGTATTGCCTCAAGTACTGTCACACGTACTGTCCCAAGTACTGTCCTACTGTCCCAAGTACTGTCTCAGCTACAGTCCCAAGTACTGCCAAATTGATGGCCTAAGTACTACCCCAAGTAAAGTACCAAGTACTGCCCAAAGTACTGTCCCAAAATGATGTCTCAAGTACTGCCCCTAGTGCTGTCCTAATTACTGTCCCAAGTGATGTCCCAAGTACTGCCGAAACTTCTGTCCCAAGTCCTGTCCCAAATGCTGTCCCAAGAACTGCCCGAAGTACTGTCTGTGTCTATGGATTAAAGTTAGTGAACGCAGTTCCCCGACATACCACATCCAGGGTTCGAAATTAACCGGAGAACCGGGAGGAGATTACTTTGCGTTGATTTCACTGGTGTGAGCGTCGGCCGTGAATACTGCAATGGTCAGACTACTTAACGTAAAATTGCCAGGTTAATTACAAACAGCCAATGAATGCTTGGGTTGTTTGCAACGTCCTGTAAACGAATATTACAGTATTGGCATTATTCCAGGAGAAGAGACGGTCGTATAGATAGTTCGCTGACCTGCCACGGCAGATGTCCAAGTTCAAACTCATGCAGAGGCAAGCTTTTCTGTCCCCAAACAGTACTTTGGGGTCGAGGCAGGTGCACACACATTGGTAACAGTCCATTGGTGTTTTTTTTTTTTGCGAATTGTGCGGAAAATAAAGGCGAGGAAACAACTCACCTGCCGCGGACCTTCATATGTCATAACCTAAACTATGTGAAGCCCTGCCTCTTCACAGCAAAACAAAAAAGCTTGCACTGAATCATGCTTACAGCTGCAGTAAAGTTTATTCATTCCTTCAATTAATTAATTAATTTTCTTTTTTCGCCTTCGTTCGCTTTGAACTCAAGCTTAGTCCATACACGTGCTACTACTTCTAGTGCACCGGACTGGTTTGTGCGTGCAGACTACCTTTCCCTATTACCAGTGTCCCTCGCCATCAGGCGAACCCACTCCGATTTCTGAGGTTTGTTTAAAGCTTTACTGCAACTCTACCAATTCCAGTGTTAATTATCGCCGCTTGCCCCTGATGCTAGTAATTTTTTCCAGTTTCATCTTCATAATGTGTCCAGGTTTTGTCGTTAGAGTTTCTCATGTCGTTGTATAGGGTGTATTTTTAATGACTGTGCAGTGTTTGAAAATATTGCCGGTCCAAGTTTTGTATTCACCCTCTGTAAAGTTCATGCAACATAATAGGTCAATACAAAACATGGACCAGCAATATCTTCAAACACGGAAAAGTCATTAAAAATGCACTCTGTATCAATGTATGTTTTGTTGTGTGTGTGCTGATGACAGCTTTTGTCACAACATCCACGCTGTTACTTGTGACCGTGTTCTAGTAAAGCTTACCGTTTACTTCTCGTTTTTTGGTGGTCCATTCACTGTCTCATGGGGAGCCGCGGAATAGCAATGGCAAGTACTCTGGCCAGTCTGTCCATTAGACGATTGTTCTAGTCTCTCTCGAGACTGGAATGTTTCAAAACTTGACCTCAAATATATCATTACTGAGTAGACAGGGAAACCCACTAGATCACCTCGATTCTCTCTCTTTCCCTCTATTTCTCTCTCTCGTTCTCTCTCGCTCTTTCTCTCTCTCTAATGCGTGTGTGGGTGGGGAGAGGTGTGTGGTGTGTTGGTTGGGGATATTGTGTAAGTGAGGTATGTGTGTGTGGGTGGGGGATTTTTGTGGTATGTGAGTGGGGGTATGTGGGGTGGATGGGTAAGGGTATCTGTGTGGGTGTGGGTGGGAATATTGTGTGGTATCTGGGTGGGGGATATGTGTGTGGTGTGTAAGTGGGGATGTGTTGGTGAGGGATATGTGTGTGGTGTGTAAGTGGGGATGTGTTGGTGAGGGATATGTGTGTGTGTGGTGCGTGGGTTGGGAATAATGCGTGGTAGGGGGTGTATGTGATGTGCGGGTGGGGGATTGCGTGGTGGGGGTTTAGGTTAAGGCATGTGTGGGTGGGTGGAAGTTGTATGTGTGGGTGGTGGGGTGTGGGATTGGGGATGTATGGGTGGTTAGGGAGGTGGGTGGGGGGGGGGGGGGGGTAGGGACATGTCAGTTGGTGGGGATGTGTGTGTATGGTTTGGGGATGTGTGAGTGAATGTGCGATGTGTGGGTTGGTGGGGGATTGTGTGCATGGGTGGGGAATATGTTGTCGATGGAGATGTGGCTAAGGGATGGGTGGTTTGAGGTGTGGGTGGGGAGAGGATGTGTGGGTTAAGATGTGGATGGGCGTGGGATGTGTGGGTTGGTGGGGGAATGTTTGTGGGTGGCGAGTGTGTTTTGGTTGGGGGATCAGGTGAGGGCAGTGTGTGTGGGTGGGGATGTGCGGGAGGGGGATGGGTCGGTTGGTGGGGTATGTATGTGTCCCTTGGTGTGCTGTGTGTGTGGGTAGGTGGGGGTGTTTATGTGTCCCTTGGTGCGCGTGTGTGTGGGTAGGTGGGGTTGTGTGGGTGGGGTGGTGTATGGATAGGTGGGAGATGGGCTTCATAACATGGTAATTAGCCTTGTTTATGTTTACAACATTCATTTCACAATGTTTATTTTTCTTCCTATGTAAATGTATAATGCTCTTGATGAACGAAAGACGAGTGATTGAAAGGGCCGAATGTAAGACGGGCCTGCGCGCCCAATTTGTGACCCTAATAAAGTTGATTTGATTTGATTTGATTTCTCTCTCTCTCTCTCTCTCTCTCTCTCTCTCTCTCTCTCTCTCTCTCTCTCTCTCTCTCTCTCTCTGTATATATATATATATATATATATATATATATATATATATATATATATATATATATATATCGGTCGGCCTCTACTGCGATACAGAGATGTGTGTGGGCGGGACATGATTGATACAGGCATTGACAATGCACATTGGGAGCAAGTCGCAGCTCAACGTGTTGCATAGAGGGCAACTGTCAGAAATGGAATAAAGACAAAGGAGAAAATGATTGCAGATAAAGCACACATAGAGCGTGTGAGACGTAAGATGGTGTATGATGGTGGTGATGACCATATTTTCACATGCATTCACGGTGGACGAGCATGCACAGACCATAGAAGACAGAGAACACATAGAACTCCTACAGTTTTTCAACAAGACCGAAACACCAGAAGCAGAAGATGCAAAGGCCCAGGCAGAAGAAGAAGCAACAGAAGAAGAAATAGAATTGGAGGAAGATAACCAGAATGACAGCGACCGAGACCAAGAGTGGGCGGGGGTCTTGAGAAGAAACTGCTGATCACTTTATAGACCTAATGGTAAACCCGTACACGACACACACTTTATACTTTACTTTATTTTCAAAGGGTTAAGAATTGGGCACGCAGGCCCGTCTAACATTCTGCCCTTTTATCACTCTCTTTCATACATTATTTCATTCACACATCATTCAAGGCTAACTGAGAAGAGCAACAATACACAAGGCAGAAAAGACCCAGACGATACGAAGATAGACCAAAACGGGGTAATAGGTGGAACACCAGGAGAGACGACAACTGGTAAAACCCCCTAAAGGAAACAGCACCATATGACGGGGTGGGTACACAATTACTCCAGGCCTTAACAAGTGTGCGACTCTGTCCAGACATGTAAAACCACAAGGATTAAAGGAACACAATTGCAGCAAGTCAACAATTTCAAGGAAGCAGAGATATGCATCTAAATTTTCGAAAGAAGAAGTCTTAGATACACTACAAAGGCTCCAGTTACAACTAATTCGATATAGTGGAGGGTTTAACGGGGCCATTCGTCTCAAGCAAAGCAAGCAAGCTCTCTGTTCTACTGCCCTTAGCCAGATATAACTGAGCTACCATATGGCAGTAGACGGTACTATCTGCTTTCTGCTAGCTCCGAACGTTGGGCGGTGCTCACCCATCTCGACACCCACCCACATTGTGCCAATAGCTTCGGGTGGCGGAGGAACACAATTGAGAGGATACAAACCGTATCCTGGTGCAAGGTAATGCAACCTAAAGACTAAATGTCATCGATGGCAGACCAGGCCCTAAGTCTTGGACAGCAACTGGTCCTGCTGCATGGACAACACAATGGCATCTTCAATTCAGACCAGGGTTTGCTCTATGGAGATATAATTATGCCTGTTTTGTAGCACAATAGCAAATCGTCTGTCAAGACGGTGAAGTGCCAGTATTACATAAGCCAGTGGTTCTCAACCTATGTGTGGTGATACTCACTAGCACCGTTAGCGTTTTCTAGAGTGTCGTTGGGGTTTAGTTCAACTGCAGTGACTTTTATAGGAATTTTCAACCGGAAGATTTTTCACGTCTTGTCTATTTCACTATGGCTACATACAATACACCATTCTCCGACCTGTTGTAGCGCTTATGCATTTCAGTATCTACTCTACAATATTCTACAAGCTTTTGTAATACCTTGTAATGTCCAATGGCTACATTACAATATTCTGCTAGTGGTTGTAATACTTGTTTATTTCACAATGTCTGTATTACAATATTCTGCTAATTGTTGTAATACGTACATATTTCACTGTGGCTGTATTGCAATAAATATGTAAATTAAGTAAAGTCAGTAAAGTATGTAAAAGTGGGTCAATGAAGTATAGTGAGTTAAGTCAGTAAAGTATGTAAAGTAAGTAAATTAAGTGATGTCAGTACAGTCAGTAAATTGGTATAGACCAATCGACACAGGGTGAATGAGGTGATATCACCACGCCGACCGCCATCACTTGCCAACACATTTCCTGGTATAGACCAATCGACACAGGGTGAATGAGGTGATATCACCACGCCGACCGCCATCACTTGCCAACACATTTCCTGGCAACCAGTTTAGGCTGGGTCGACCTGGCAGCCCACGTCAGGTTTAAAGATCTACCCCCATGCGGATTCGAACCCATGACGATCGTGTCGGCAGTTGTCAAACCACTAGGCCACGTCGATCCCCAAATCATTGATATAGTAGTCATATATTGTGTGTTCACTGTATTATATTATATATTAGGGGTGTCAGGTCTTAGTCAGATATGACTGAGCTACCGAATGACAGTAGACAGTACTACCTGCTTTCTGTTAACGCCGAATGTTGGGCGGCGCTCACCAAACCAGACACCCCACATTGTGCCAACGGCTTCGAACGGAAGAGTGCAATTGGGAGGGTACAAGCCTTATCCTGGTGCGAGAATATGCAACCTGAAGACAAAATGTCATGGCAGGGTAGACCAGGCCCTAAGCCTTGGTTGGCAACTGGTCTAGGATCGAAGCTCCGACAGGCGGACAGTTAGAACATTGATTTGCTGATCCGGCATCTTCTACAGCTTGTCTTGATCCAGATGTAGGGGTGGTACCATGCCTCTGGAGTGAACTAGGCAGGCCGAGAGAGGGATCATGCTGCATGGGCAACACATGGTCTCTATAATTTAGCCAAGGCTTTGTGTTATGGAGAGGTATAACTCCATCCTTTGTCTTAACGTGTCTCGGAATCAAAGCGAGAGGCAGCAGTTACGGGTTATAAGTCCTTGTCAATTGGCGTAGACATGGGGCGCCACCTCTTGTTGTTTTGTCACCATTATCACTGCATATGCACCGACACTCGCTTCCTCTGATGATGTGAAGGATTTGTTCTATGAGTAGTTAGACTCTGTGATCAAGGCAGTTCCAAAATCCAACTACATTTATATGCTCGGTGATTTCAATGCTCGTGTGGGCAAGGACTCTAGTTCATGGCCAGTGTGCCTTGGAAAATACAACATCGGTCGTATGAATGAAAATGGGCAAAGGCGAAGCACTGTACCAGAATTGACCTATGTATTACAAACTCCCTTTTTAAAACAAAAGAGCTGCATAAGGTCACATGGAAACATTCGAGATCCGGCCATTGGCATCAGCTGGACTTCATCATCACACGGAGACAACATCTGACCTAAATATCATTAACTCGAAGTTACCACAGTGCTGACTGTGATACGGATCATTCTTTGGTTTTTGCAAGGGTAAGACTGAGACCAAAGAGAATCTAGAAAGACAAACACAAATCTAGCCCCAGGATTAATATTAACACCCACGAACCTGATAAGTGCCTTGAGTTCCAACAGCAACTTGAAAAATTGTACAGCAAGTAAAAAGTGGGGTAAACTTAAGGAAACACTTTATAAAACAGCAATAGGGGTTTACAGCACTGTGAATCATAAGAGGCAGAACTGGTTTGGGGGCAAACAGCCAGACATTGCAGTCCTTGATTGATAAAAAAAAAAAGATAGCCTTCTTAAAAAACAAGGAAAGAACAACGCGTAACACTTTCGGTGAGCTGATGCAAGCTAGGACGGATGTGCCAAAGGCTGCCAGGCAGTGTGCAAATGACTATTGGATCACGTTAAGTGAGTCCATTCAAAATGCAAGTTATAAAGGAAACATCAGAAGCATGTTGAAGGGATAAATAAAGCCTGTGGTCCAATGATCAAAACAAGTGCACCACTGAAAACCTTGACTGGATACATAATCACTGATTCGAAACAGCAGATGGATAGATGGGTAAAAGACTATTTGGAGCCTTACTAAAGTGAGACAAAACTAGCGGATGATGCCCTCAACGCCATTGAGGCCCTGCCAACTCTTGATCACCTGGACACACTTCCCACCATAACAGAAGTTAAGTGTGCTATAAATGAACTTGCATCTGGCAAGGCTCCAAGTAAGGATGGGAATTTAATCGAGGTTGTCAGGAGTGGGAAAGACACACTCACCTTACAGATCCACCAGCTAATAGAGCTATGCTGGCGAGAAGGACAAGTCCTACAGGATTTCATAGACTCGAGCATCATAACATTGTACAAGAACAAATGCGATCGGAGCGGCTGTAACACTTATAGGGTATCTCACTTCTGCATATTGTTGGGAAAGTATTTGCCAGAATTGTTCTGTGCAGTCTTCAAGTCCTGGGAAGACAAGTCTACCCCGAATCACAGTGTGGCTTCCGAAAGAACCGTTCAAACATTGACATGATATTCTCATCGTTACATTGTTTATTTCCTTCATCGACCTCACAAAGGCACTTGATTTTGTCAGTCGTTAGGGTCAGTTCAAGGCACTAAAAAAGATTGGCTGCCCAACAACTCTTCTGTCCATTGTGGGATCGTTCCACACAGGCATGAAGGGTATAATCAAGTTTCTTCTTCTTTTCGTTCATCCGGAGTGTTTTTTCAGATGTGATTGCGGTGTGTCTGTTATGCGCCCTTGGGCCGAAACCCGTAGGCCAACACATCGACTTTAGCGTGCTTTTTTGACCAGGTAGCATTCCTGGGAGACTCTCACTTTTGTGGTGCCATCTGCAACCATGCTGGCCAAGGTTGAACGGTCGAAGACAATGGTCATCCCTCAAAGGAAGGCAGGGACAGTCCATAGCATTTTCCGCCATCCAAGGTTGCTTCCATAGTTGCAGGGCCGACACATAACGCCCTGGATCTGGGCTCACCGAGGGAGATCGTCACGTCCTGCTCATGGCTGCTTTAAATCCTCACTTCAATATATTGGTCATTTCGTTTCCCCGGGTCATTCCCGCACAAACCAGACAGGTTTGCAGACGGCATCCACTCAGCGAGTTTTCGGACATGTGCTTGTCGTTGCGCCCATCAGAGCTTTTCCAGGCACAACAGACATTCGGAAAACTACCCAGTCGTAATCAAGTTTGATAGTGTAACTTCAGAGGAGTTTGAAATCAAGAATGGAGTTAAGCAAGGTTGTGTACTAGCGCCAACCCTCTTTAGGATATACTTTTCACTTCTACTGAAATATGCCTTTCGTGATCAGGATGGTGGTATAAACATTCACTCACGCTCAGATGGTGGACTCTACAATGCTCTGAGATGAAGGCTAAGACCAAAATTAGGAGGGTACTGATCAGAGACTTGCTTTTTGCAGATGATGCTGCAATTACGACGCACTCTGATAAAGAATTACAACGCCTACTATCTGCATTCTCCAATGCTTGTTCTGAATTTGGTTTAACAAATTAGCAAAAAGAAGACACTGATTATGTCACAGGATGCACATGGGGTACCATCAACCTTTATTGACGACGACAAACTGGAGATGGTAGACCATTTTACATATCTAAGATCAGAGGTAAATAGCAAATTATCCCTAGATCAGGAAATCAACATCAGGATTGGTAAGGCAGCAACAACAATGAACATGTTAACAAAAACAAAAAGAGTCTGGGAGACAAAAGTCCTTGTCTATCAAGTCTGTGTCCTTAGTACTCTCCTTAATGGCAGTGAAGCCTGGTCAACTTACACCAAGAGAAACGTTTAAACAGCTTTCATATGCTGTGCCTGCGGAGAATACTAGGCATTAAGTTGCAAGACAAAATCACAGATATGTCCATATCTGTATATAGTATAGTACAGTGATAAAAACACTACATGACTATTATATATTATAGTACAGTGAACACACAATATATCCAGCATATATATATGTGAGACGGTGTATTCCATGCTCAGTCTTCGTAGACTTAGATGGATAGGACATCTTAGGAGGATGGATGATGGTAGAATACCAAAGGATATCTTTTTTGGTGAATTACAGATGGGTAAGAGATCTCAGGGTCGGCCTCTACTACGATACAAAGATGTGTGTAAGCGGGACATGATTGATACAGGCATTGATAATGCACATTGGGAGCAAGTCGCCGCTGAACGTGTTGCATGGAGGGCAAATATCAGAAATGGAATAAAGTCAAAGGAGAAAATTATTGCAGAAAAGTCACACACCAAGCGTTTGAGACGTAAGATGGTGCATGATGGTGGAAATGACCACGTGTTCACATGCACCCACTGTGAACGGACATTTACAGCGCAAATTGGCCTTATCAGTCACACTCGCTACCGCCATAGTTAAAAGTTATTATGCCTTTTTAGAGCACAAACTATCGTCTGTCAAGACGGCAAGGTGCCAATGAATATACTATATAGTAGTCATATATTGTGTGTTCACTGTACTATACTATATAACAGTCATATATTGTGTGTTCACTGTACTATACTATATAGTAGTCATGTAGTGTTTTTATCACTGTACTATACTATATAGTAGTCATATATTGTGTGTTCACTGTACTATACTATATAGTAGTCATGTAGTGTTTTTATCACTGTACTATACTATATAGTAGTCATATATTGTGTGTTCACTGTACTATACTATATAACAGTCATATATTGTGTGTTCACTGTACTATACTATATAGTAGTCATATATTGTGTGTTCACTGTACTATACTATATAGTAGTCATATATTGTGTGTTCACTGTACTATACTATATAGTAGTCATGTAGTGTTTTTATCACTGTACTATACTATATAGTAGTCATATATTGTGTGTTCACTGTACTATACTATATAACAGTCATATATTGTGTGTTCACTGTACTATACTATATAGTAGTCATGTAGTGTTTTTATCACTGTACTATACTATATAGTAGTCATATATTGTGTGTTCACTGTACTATTCTATATAACAGTCTTATATTGTGTGTTCACTGTACTATACTATATAGTAGTCATATATTGCGTGTTCACTGTACTATACTATATGGCAATCATACATTGTATGATCACTGTACTATACTATATAGCAGTCATATATTGTGTGATCACTGTACTATACTATATAACAGTCTTATATTGTGTGTTCACTGTACTATACTATATAGTAGTCATATATTGTGTGTTCACTGTACTATATGGCAATCATACAATGTATGATCACTGTACTATACTATATAGCAGTCATATATTGTGTGATCACTGTACTATAATATATAGCAGTCATATATTGTGTGTTCACTGTTCTATAATATATAGTAGTCATGTAGTGTTTTTATCACTGTACTATACTATATAACAGTCATATATTGTGTGATGACTGTACTATACTATATAGCATTCATATATTGTATGATCACTGTACTTTACTATATAGCAGTCATATATTGAGTGATGACTGTACTATAATATATAGTAGTCATGTAGTGTTTTTATCACTGTACTATACTATATAACAGTCATATATTGTGTGATGACTGTACTATACTATATAGCATTCATATATTGTATGATCACTGTACTTTACTATATAGCAGTCATATATTGAGTGATGACTGTACTATACTATATAGCAGTCATATATTGTATGATCACTGTACTATAATATATAGCAGTCATATATTGTGTGTTCACTGTTATATAATATATAGTAGTCATGTAGTGTTTTTATCACTGTACTATACTATATAGTAGTCATATATTGTGTGATGACTGTACTATACTATATAGCAGTCATATATTGTGTGATGACTGTACTATACTATATAGCAGTCATATATTGTGTGATGACTGTACTATACTATATAGCATTCATATATTGTGTGATGACTGTACTATACTATATAGCAGTCATATACTGTGTGATGACTGTACTGTTTGTGTTTGTATCTATATGACCCAGATATGTCCCGATGACAAAGTTTCCGATAAAGTCGAGTACCCGACATTTGCCCGGACCTTCCCGCCTGCGGACCGGATCATCACTTCCGTGGTATCTCTGCTGAAACATTACAAGTGGACCAAGTTCTCTGTGATATACGGTAAACAAGATAAGTAAGTCGCATCATTAACTGTGATATTCAGTAAACACGATAAGTAAGTCTCATCATTAATTGCGATATACCGTAAACAAGATAAGCAAGTCTCATCATTAACTATTATATACGGTAACCAGATAAGTAAGTCTCATCATTAACTATGATATACGGTAAGTACGTCCCATCAGTAACTATGATCTCTGGTAAACAAGATAATTAAGTCTCATCATTAACTGTGATAAACAGCAAAAAGGTAAGTAAGTCTCATCATTAACTGTAATATACGGTAAACAAGATAAGTAAGTCGCTTCAATAACTGTAAAATACGGTAAACACGATAAGTATGTCTCATCATTAATTGTGATATATGGTAAACAAAATAAGTAAGTCGCATCATTACTTGTGATATATGGTAAACAAGATACGTAAATCGCATCATTAACTGTGATATACAGTAAATACGATAAGTAAGTCTCATCATTAACTGTGATATACGGTAAACAAGATAAGTAAGTCGCATCATTAACAGTAAAATACGGTAAACACGATAAGTAAGTCGCATCATTAACTGTAAAATACGGTAAACATGATAAGTAAGTCGCATCATTAACTGTGATATACGGTAAACAAGATAAGTATGTCGCATCAAATTAATTGTGATATATGGTGAACAAAATAAGTAAGTCTCATCATTAACCGTAACCAGACAAGTAAGTCTCATCATTAACTATGATGTACGGTAAACAAAATAAGTAAGTCTCATCATTAACTGTGATATACGGTAACCAGATAATTAAGTCTCATCATTAACTATGATATACGGGATATCACATCAGTAAGTCCCGTCTCCCCATTGCAGTAAACTATACGAATCTCTGGCGGAAAGACTGCGAGACATGGCCAAAGAACACGGAATGTCGATCAATCACATGACCTACTACTATGAACCCTACCTGCCTCTGCAGACCGGCAACCCTTTCCCAAATATCATACAGGAAACATTCCAGGACACCAGGGGTGAGTACGACTTTCATGTTCTACAGGTAGTATTGTGTTGGTTTGTATGTTTTTCCATACCCTATTTACAGGACATCGCTGTCAACACCAGCATTTTACTGCTGTTGTTGATGTCTTGGCAAGTTTTACGTTCAGTAGTTTCAAACCCTCGACCACTCAGACCTCAGCACACACCCTCGACCACCCACCCACTCCTATTCTCCGCCACCGTTTATTCAGTCCTCCATCCCGACCCCCGGATTCGAACCTACCATCTCAATATAATGACGGCGCCTCGCTTCATGAACACGTGTACTTCGAGGCATGACTAACCACACAGAGCACCCACCATACTCACGTCACCCCCTTTACATACATTGTTGATACTCTACCCTTCGACCACCCAACAGTCACACACCCCGACCACTACACCCACTACTAACCACCATCTTTACTTTATTGCGGTTTTTATTTGAATATCTGAAATTCGTTGATGCTAGTGTTTAAACCGCGTAGGTATTGTGGTTGGGGTGCGTGATTACTGTATCAGTAGTAAGGATAAGTAGGACTCCACGTTCTATAGGTAGCAGGGCCGAGCTATGATACAGAGAGGCGGTCGCATCAGGCAGCACGTAAGGGGCCGGAATAAGCAGCGAAGAGGTGGCGGCATTTCGAAGACTTGCATAATTAAAGGGTGGCATTTCGAAAACAGACATCATACTGAGAACATCTACCGCACGGCCCAGATATGTAGTATTGTGTGGGGGTGTGGTGGTGGTGGGGTGAGGGGAGGGAGTTTGCGCTCGCTCGCTTTGATATCATGTGTAGTCCATCACGTGCTACTACTTCTAGTGCACTAGATTAATTTTTGCGTGTGGGTTAGCTTTGCTTATTACCAGTGCCCCTCGTTATCAGGTGTACCTATTCCGACTTTAGAGGTACTTGTAATTTACGTCCCCAAGTCAAGGACGAGAAGTCAACAGTTTAGTCCAAACTGAAGGGGATGAACCCATTATCTGGGCATCAGCACACCGGATGTTTAAGAACAAACGCTCTTATCCATTCGGCCGTGCCGACCTATGTGAGGGTGTTTGATTACGATGTCAGTGGCAAGAATAAGTAGGACTCCACGTTCTATAGGTAGTATTGTTGTCGGTGTGTTCGATTACAGTGTAAGTTGTGCGGGTTTAATCTCCAGCTGTGGCAGGATCAATTCATGACGATTAGAGATCTGGGGTCGGCCCAGCCCGATAGGTGGTTGGTTATTTGTAAATCCTTTGGGAGACTGAGTGTTAAATCTTAAGTCCGTTGCGCATGCGATCAGGTCACCTGAGTCCTGAAAAAGGCTCGTATTTCTGGTTGTAAAGTTGGTATATAGACTGTTCTCCCGACACGGAAGCATTATCCCCACAAGGGTTGTGTTACAGAGCTATTTCCCTCTGGAAGCTCGGAAGTCAGCAGAGCTTGCAAAACGATTACCAAACCGTAATCGGAGAAGACTATTGCGGTACAATCAGATGATTCAATACATGACATACTTCCCAGAATAGATAAAAGGTCATTGTAAGAATGTTCCAGAGATTGTGAAGGACGGCCAGGCAACGAGGAAGGCAGAATGCCACCTGATCTTATACCGTGGCCTAACACTTCACATCCCACTGGCAGTAGCCTGCAAAAGTTGTTTTCCCCTATCACCGTAATCGTAAGCCGTACTTGACATACCTAATGAGTTAAACTTGTTTGTCTCGTAACGAGGCAGTTTCCAACAATTACGGGCCAAGAATAAAAGAATTACAACACAATACTACAAACCACCACACTAACAACAACATCAGCACCACCACCATCATCAACAACAACAACAACAGGACCACCACCACCACCAACAACAACAACAACAACGACAACAACAACAATACCAATGACAACACCAACAGCACCAACAACAACACCAACAACAATAAAAATACCAACAAGAACAACAACACCAACACCAACAACAGCAAAACACCACCACCAAAAATAACAACAACAACATCATCATCAAACACAACAACAACAACAACACAAACAGCAGCATCAACAACACGAACAACAACAAAACCAACAACACCAAAAACAACACTAACAACAACAACACCTACCACAGCAACAATAACAACACCAACCACAATAACGACAAATCCAACACCAATCATAACAACAAAAACAACAACAATAACAAGAAAATTGTAAGCTTCAGTTATACGGGATTCTCCACACGATGTCGTCACTTCCTGTTAGCAACTGTTATACAAACTTGTATATTTTCCACGAGTTGCCCGATCTATGTGTGCATTCGTCAACAGTTGTCAAATTAATGTGTTGATCTGTGAACATATATCACACTAATAATTGTTGTCGTATTAACCTTTGTGTCTCTCAACAGTCGTCACATTACTTGGAAATTGGTCCAAAGTTAATGTCTGTATTTTCCAACAATTGTCACATTAATGTATGTTTTTGCCAACAATTGTCACAATTACTTGCTTATCTTTCAAAAATGAAGATATTAATTTGTATATTTTTCAACAGATGTCACAACATCTTGATTTTTCACATCTACACGTGTATCTGATACAGTTGTTACATTTACCTGTTGATCTGTTAATAGTTGTTACTTTACTTGTGTATCTGTCAACAGTTGTCATTTTACTTGTGCATATGCCAACAGTTGTAATTTTACTTGTGTATCTGTCAACAGTTTTCACATTATCTGAGTGTATGTCAACAGTGTTCATATGCACCCGAATATCTGTCAACAAATTTAGCATGTACCCGTCTATCTGTCAACATTTGTCACATGTACCCGAGTATCTGTCAACAATTGTTATTTTACTTGTGTTTCTGTCAACAGTTGTAACATGTACACGAGTATATGTCAATAGTTTTCATATGTACCCGAGTATCTGCCAACAGTTTTCACATGTACCCGTCTATCTGTCAACATTTATCACATGTACCCGAGTATCTGTCAACAATTGTTATTTTACTTGTGTTTCTGTCAACAGTTGTAACATGTACACGAGTATATGTCAACAGTTTTCACATGTACCCGAGTATCTGGCAACAGTTTTCACATGTACTCGTCTATTTGTCAACATTTGTCACATGTACCCAAGTATCTGTCAACAGTTACCCCTGTTATCTCCACAGTGTACGTCATCCTGGGCAACCTGAATGCCATGATCGATTTCATGATCAACCTAGACTCGCGGGGCCTCCTGGACACGGGCGAGTACGAAGTCATCTACGTGGAACTCGTGGAGAGTGTTGCCATGGAACCCAACAAATACTTCAAAAGTAGGTTAGCGAGATATTCTTTCGGATAAGATTTTTGTTCCTAAACCTACGACTGGCTTAGCAAGCCGGAAGGAGAGTTTTCATACTGCTGGTAGAGACACTAAGATGTATAATCGGTACATTAAGCCCATAAACGGGCACTCTCCCGTTGTTTATACTTCACCTCGGCACCTCAAGGTACAAGAGGAACATAATGAGATGAGATGAGAATAAAAAGATGGGTGGCAACGTGAGTGGACGCCCGTGTGTTGCCGGGGCGAGTGGGGGAATACAAAGTTAGTCGCATGTTCTTTCACGGAATTATGTAATCATCTATTGCTAAGACTTATTTGGCAATATCCCTTTCACTGGAGATCAGCATGGCCGAATGGATAAGAGAACTCGTTCTTAAACATCCGGTGTGCTGATGTTGAGGTAGCAAGTTCTACTCCTATAACGGACAGTTGGACTAAAATTTTGACTTCTCGCCCTTGACTTGGGTACGTACATTACAGGTACATGTGGGAGACTGAGTAGGTTTGCCTTGATGGAGAGGGACACATGTACCAGGGAAAGGTAATCCACAGGCAAAATTCATTCCAGTGCTAATAGAAGTAGTGCGTGTATGGACTACGCACGAGTTCAAAGCGAGCGAGCGCAACAAAAACATAATACATAATACACATACATAATACATAAACATAATACAAGCAATAATACTTTCAGTGGCTTGTCATTGCTTTCTGTGTGGTCGACGATAAAACATTGAAATCAACAGAAAGAGATCCACTCCCACGATCTACTCGCAGATCGACTGCAGATGATTTCACACATTGCAGAGACACTGTGTCTGATAATTATGAAACTGCTTTCACTAAGCCCTGTAAAGGGATCTTAGAATATTAACACTGCAACCATCATGTACGTTGAAAAGGGGGCGACTTCGTTGGCATGAGACTAACTACCTCATGCTGTAAAACAAAGTTTCAAAGGCAAGAATATCGATTTCATTGCACCAGGTTTTATCCCATATGGTTCTGTCCTTATCCGCAGGGCGGCCTGCAGAAAGTGTCGCACAAAGCACGAATTCCGTCGCTCCAGTGACGAACCTCGTGAATCTTAAAAATATTGCACTCGTGAACCGAACGACGAAGGCAGGAATCGAACTCACAACCTTCATGGTAGACATAACGTTTTCGCCACGGAGACTCTCTGATGATTTAAAAGAGATGACCTGCAAATCCAACCTGGTATGAACCAGTCCACAAAGAGCTTGACTTGAATTGGATGTTGGCCCATGCTCCATTAGGAGCACCAAGGCAACACAAGCACAAGAAACAAGTGGATGTAACGCAGGTGTCTGACAGGTGGGAGATAGGGTTCGAGCAATTCATAAACAAATGACAACGGTAACTTCATTAGACAATTTGAGGCCAGCATGGCCGAATGGATAAGAGAATTTTCTCTTAAACATCCGGTGTGTTGATGTTAAGGTAGCGAGTTCAGCCCTTACGCCGGTCAGTTGGGCTAAAATGTTGACTTCCTGTCCTTGACTTAAGTACGTAAATTACAAGTACCATCTTAAGTCTGATTGGATTCTCCTGATGGCGAGGGACAAGGGTAATGGGGAACGCTAACCAACATGCAAACATCAGTCCAGTTCACGCCTCAGTAGTGGAAACTACTAGAAGTACTAGTACGTGTATGGACAACGCTTCGGTGAGAATTAGACCATTTTAAAAACAATACATTTCATTAGTGCATAGTGCAGAATGTGGCTTAGAAAAAAAACAAACAATGATAATTAGCAGTGGAAAGGAAAGGTCATCAATGAAAATCACAGTAAACGGGGAGATACTAGAACTAGCAACAAGTTTCTACTATCTTGGACATATAATAACAGATGATGGCTGAAGTTAAATAGACATCGAAAAGAAAATAGGAATGGCCAAAAATTCTTTCAGCGGCGTGAAATCGGTATTAACATCTAAAGAGATTAACAACGCATTAAAAATGAGAATTGTCAAATAATAAGTATATTCAACACTACTGTATGGAGCGGAAGCCTGGACATTGAACAAGCAGACTAGAAAGTCACATAGAGGCCCTGGAAATGTGGATATACAGACGAAATATGTAGTATTTCATGGAAACAAAAACAATCAAATGCAGAGGTTCTAGAAAAAATGGGAAGAGAGAGTTGATGAAAGAAATAAAAAGGGAGTCAAGTGAAATATTTCGGCCACGTTAAAAGACATGATTCATTCATTCATTCAGTAGCATGTCCTTTGCAGAACCTCGCTCCCAAAACAACCTTCCGGAAAACTTCTCGATCACAAGCAAGATGTCCCGCGTCCGATACACCCATCTGGAGATCATCCGCCACATCCTGCACCCATCTTCTCTTTGGCCTTCCGTTTCCTCTCTTCCCAGGCATATATCCCTCCATTATTGTTCTCTCCAAATTATCATGACGTTTCAAGTGACCAAAATATTTCAATTTCTTTGTTTTATGACATGATAAATAATAAATGTTTGCATATCCTTTACAGGACATCGCTGTCAACATCAGCATCTTTCAGCTGATTGTTGATTTCTTGGCAAGATTACGCTCAGTAGTTTGCCATTGCTTTCTGAGCGGCCGGCTCACATACCCCGTAAGTTACCGACGCGATTCGAACCACTGCTGATTCTCACCGTCATCACGTTACCTACGAGAGTATACGAGATTTCGGAGAAAGGTCGCTAATCTCTAGGCCAGGAAGCCGGCTATGACATGATACTCTTATGAAAAAAAAACATACTGGGGGGCAAAGTTGAGGACAAGCGAGCTAGAGGTAGACAACGATACAAGTGGGAAGATAATATATGAGATGTACGAACATCAGTCTGACATAATGTACAGTCAAGGCTAGAGAGAGACAGTCTATGAGACCCACTGCAGCCAACCTTCATTGTGGAGACGGCACCTAATTGATTGATTAAGCGATTTTAAACACAGAAGCCAAAACAATATGTTGCACGATGTATTGCCTGGCATAAATATTTGTATGTTGTTAAGTGCATACTGCAGGCTGGGTCAGTGCTGAAAAAGTTACGGACGCAACTCGTAAACCCGCATACCGCGATCGAAACCATGAGTGGGCGTTTTAAAATGAGACCGTCTTAAGTTGGTTTCCATACAACTGTATGTGTTCTGGTCGTTGAGAAAGCAATGGCAAATTACTGAACGTAAACTTGCAAAACAAGCATTGTAAACAACGACAGAAATGCTGGTGTTGACTGCGATGTCCTATAAACGATATTTAAAAAAAAAAAAACACTTTGCCCGGTATCTCAAACAGCAAAAAAAATGCTGGAGTTGACTGCTGCGTCCTGAAAAGGATATGCAACTAAATAACTAAACATACTGCAGAGTTATATCTTATCATCAGCATGCACCATGCCGATAAGCGTATATATTATACGAAGTGAATAGATGAATTATATGTTGGCTGAAATACATAACAACATAGGCACAGAGGATGTACTCTGGGATGACCGTGAGTATAATAAATTCTCCACATTCGAACAATTTCAGTTACCATGTGTATTTCAGCCAAAATATAATTCATCTATTCACTTCAAATGATATATAATTGTGAGGAAAGCTAAGTCACAAAAACAACTTTTCACAAACATAGGAAAGAAACAGTCATCTTTCCTTTTTTTTTTTTTTTTTTTTTTTTAAATATTGTTGGCAACATTATAAGAAGACAAAAACTGGAACATGTGACAACCAGTACGATTTGTGGAAAGAGAGATAGAGGAAGACAGCGTGAGAAATTTATAACAGTCGTGTGCCATGGCAAGGAAGGGGGGGGGGGGGTGTGCCGTGGGAAATCGTAATTTGTGGAAAAGCAAGATCGCCCTCGCCAGCCGGCAAGGCACTAGATGATGATGATGATAATGATGATGATGATGATGATGATGATGATGATGATGATGATGATGATGATGATGATGATGATGATGATAATGATGATGATGATGATGATGATGATGATGATGATGATGATGATGACGACGACGACGACGACTCTGCAGTATGCTCCAGATGAGATGCAGCGAAATATCGCAGGCAATACATTTATAAGAGCCATTCGATGTAGACTTTCAGGATGGTGTTGATATTTTGTGCGAAGAATACATTTATTAGAGTCATTCGATGTAGACTTCAGGATGGTGTGATATTTTGTGCGAAGAAATACATTTATTAGAGTCATTCGATGTAGACTTTCAGGATGTGTTGATATTTTGTGCGAAGAAATACATTTATTAGAGTCATTCGATGTAGACTTTCAGGATGGTGTTGATATTTTGTGCGAAGAAATACATTTATTAGAGTCATTCGATGTAGACTTTCAGGATGGTGTTGATATTTTGTGCGAAGAAATACATTTATTAGTGTCATCTCGATGTAGACTTTCAGGATGGTGTTGATATTTGTGCGAAGAAAATACATTATTAGAGTCATTCGATGTATGACTTTCAGGATGGTGTTGATATTTTGTGCGAAGAATACATTTATAGAGTCATTCGATGTAGACTTTCAGGATGGTGTTGATATTTTTGTGCGAAGAAATACATTATTAGAGTCATTCGATGTAGACTTTCAGGATGGTGTTGATATTTTGTGCGAAGAACTACATTTATTAGAGCATCGATGTAGACTTTCAGGATGGTGTTGATATTTTGTGCGAAGAAATACATTTATTAGAGTCATTCGATGTAGACTTTCAGGATGGTGTGATATTTTGTGCGAACGAAATACATTTATTAGAGTCATCGATGTAGACTTTCAGGATGGTGTTGATATTTTGTGGAAGAAATACATTTATTAGAGTCATTCGATGTAGACTTTCAGGATGGTGTTGATATTTTTGTGCGAAGAAATACATTATTAGAGCATTCGTGTAGACTTTCAGGATGGTGTTGATATTTTGTGCGAGAAATACATTTATTAGAGTCATTCGATGTAGACTTTCAGGATGGTGTTGATATCTTTGTGCGAAGAAATACATTTATTAGAGCCATTCGATGTAGACTTTCAGGATGGTGTGATTATTTTGCTGCGAAGCAATACATTTATTAGAGTCCATTGATGTCGACTCAGGATGGTTGTTGATATTTTTGCTGCGAAGAATAATATTTAGAGTCATTCGATGTAGACTTCAGGATGGTGTTGATATTTTGTGCGAAGAAATACAATTTATTAGAGTCATTCGATGTAGACTTTCAGGATGGTGTGATATTTTGTGCGAAGAAACATTTATTAGAGCCAATTCGATGTAGACTTCAGGATGTGTGATATTTTGTGCGAAGAAATACATTATTAGAGTCATTCGATGTAGACTTTCAGGATGGTGTGATATTTTGTGCGGAAGAAATACATTTATTACGAGTCATCGATGTAGACTTTCAGGATGGTGTTGATATTTTGTGCGAAGAAATACATTTATAGAGCCATTCGATGTAGACTTTCAGGATGGTGTGATATTTTGTGCGAAGAAATACATTTATTAGAGCATTCCGATGTAGACTTTCAGGATGGTGTTGATATTTTGTGCGAAGACAATACATTTATTAGAGTCCATTCGATGTAGACTGTCAGGATGGTGTTGATATTTTGTGCGAAGAAATACATTTATTAGAGCCATTCGATGTAGACTTTTCAGGATGGTGTTGATATTTGTGCGAAGAAATACATTTATTAGAGCCATTCGATGTAGACTTTCAGGATGGTGTTGATATTTTGTGTGAAGAAATACATTATTAGAGCCATTCGATGTAGACTTTCAGGATGGTGTGATATTTTGTGCGAAGAAATACATTTATAAGAGCCATTCGATGTAGACTTTCAGGATGGTGTTGATTTTTTGTGCGAAGAAATACTTTATTAGAGCCATTCGATGTAGACTTTCAGGATGGTGTTGATATTTTGTGCGAAGAAATACATTTATTAGAGCCATTCGATGTAGACTTTCAGGATGGTGTTGATATTTTGTGCGAAGAAATACATTTATTAGAGCCATTCGATGTAGACTTTCAGGATGGTGTTGATATTTGTGCGAAGAAATACATTTATTAGAGCCATTCGATGTAGACTTTCCAGGATGGTGTTGATATTTTGTGCAAAAGAAATACATTTATTAGAGCCATTCGATGTAGACTTTCAGGATGGTGTTGATATTTTGTGCGAAGAAATACATTTATAAGAGCCATTCGATGTAGACTTTCAGGATGGTGTTGATATTTTGTGCGAAGAAATACATTTATTAGAGCCATTCGATGTAGACTTTCAGGATGGTGTGATATTTTGTGTGAAGAAATACATTTATTAGAGCCATTCGATGTAGACTTTCAGGATGGTGTTGATATTTTGTGCGAAGAAATACATTTATAAGAGCCATTCGATGTAGACTTTCAGGATGGTGTTGATATTTTGTGCGAAGAAATACATTATTAGAGCCATTCGATGTAGACTTTCAGGAGGGTGTTGATATTTTGTGCGAAGAAATACATTTATTAGAGCCATTCGATGTAATTTCAGGATGGTGTTGATATTTTGTGCGAAGAAATACATTATTAGAGCCATTCGATGTAGACTTTCAGGATGGTGTTGATATTTTGTGCGAAGAAATACATTTATTAGAGCCATTCGATGTAGACTTTCAGGATGGTGTTGATATTTTGTGCGAAGAAATACATTTATTAGAGCCATTCGATGTAGACTTTCAGGATGGTGTTGATATTTTGTGCGAAGAAATACATTTATTAGGAGCCATTCGATGTAGACTTTCAGGATGGTGTGATATTTGTGCGAAGAAATACATTTATTAGAGCCATTCGATGTAGACTTCAGGATGGTGTTGATATTTTGTGTGAAGAAATACATTTATTAGAGCCATTCGATGTAGACTTTCAGGATGGTGTTGATATTTTGTGTGAAGAAATACATTTTTTAGAGCCATTCGATGTAGACTTTCAGGATGGTGTTGATATTTTGTGCGAAGAAATACATTTATTAGAGCCATTCGATGTAGACTTTCAGGATGGTGTTGATATTTTGTGCGAAGAAATACATTTATTAGAGCCATTCGATGTAGACTTTCAGGATGGTGTTGATATTTTGTGCGAAGAAATACATTTATTAGAGCCATCGATGTAGACTTTCAGGATGGTGTTGATATTTTGTGCGAAGAAATACATTTATTAGAGCCATTCGATGTAGACTTTCAGGATGGTGTTGATATTTTGTGTGAAGAAATACATTTATTAGAGCCATTCGATGTAGACTTTCAGGATGGTGTTGATATTTTGTGTGAAGAAATACATTTATTAGAGCCATTCGATGTAGACTTTCAGGATGGTGTTGATATTTTGTGCGAAGAAATACATTTATTAGAGCCATTCGATGTAGACTTTCAGGATGGTGTTGATATTTTGTGCGAAGAAATACATTTATAAGAGCCATTCGATGTAGACTTTCAGGATGGTGTTGATATTTTGTGCGAAGAAATACATTTATTAGAGCCATTCGATGTAGACTTTCAGGATGGTGTTGATATTTTGTGCGAAGAAATACATTTATTAGAGTCATTCGATGTAGACTTTCAGGATGGTGTTGATATTTTGTGCGAAGAAATACATTTATAAGAGTCATTCGATGTAGACTTTCAGGAGGGTGTTGATATTTTGTGCGAAGAAATACATTTATTAGAGTCATTTCGATGTAAAATTTCAGGATGGTGTTGATATTTTGTGTGAAGAAATACATTATTAGAGCCATTCGATGTAGACTTTCGGTGGTGTTATATTTTGTGCGAAGAAAATACATTATTAGAGTCATTCGATGTAGACTTTCAGGATGGTGTTGATATTTGTGCGAAGAATACATTTATTAGAGTCATTCGATGTAGACTTTCAGGATGGTGTTGATATTTTGTGCGAAGAAATACATTTATTAGAGTCATTCGATGTAGACTTTCAGGATGGTTTTGATATTTTGTGCGAAGAAAAAATTTTTTATTAGAAGATTCATTAGATCTTCAGACTTCAGGATGGTGTTGATATTTTGTGCGAAGAAATACATTTATTAGAGTCATTCGATGTAGACTTTCAGGATGGTGTTGATATTTTGTGCGAAGAAATACATTTATTAGAGTCATTCGATGTAGACTTTCAGGATGGTGTTGATATTTTGTGCGAAGAAATACATTTATTAGAGTCATTCGATGTAGACTTTCAGGATGGTGTTGATATTTTGTGCGAAGAAATACATTTATTAGAGCCATTCGATGTAGACTTTCAGGATGGTGTTGATATTTGTGCGAAGAAATAATTTATTAGAGCCATTCGATGTAGACTTTCAGGATGGTGTTGATATTTTGTGCGAAGAAATACAATTATAAGAGTCATTCGATGTAGACTTTCAGGAGGGGTTTGATATTTTGTGCGAAGAAATACATTTAAAAGAGTCATTCGATGTAGACTTTCAGGATGGTGTGATATTTTGTGCGAAGAAATACATTTTAGAGTCATTCGATGTAGACTTTCAGGAGGGTGTTGATATTTTGTGCGAAGAAATACATTTATTAGAGTCATTCGATGTAGACTTTCAGGATGGTGTTGATATTTTGTGCGAAGAAATACATTTATTAGAGTCATTCGATGTAGACTTTCAGGATGATGTTGATATTTTGTGCGAAGAAATACATTTATTAGAGTCATTCGATGTAGACTTCAGGATGGTGTTGATATTTTGTGCAAAGAAATACATTTATTAGAGTCATTCGATGTAGACTTTCAGGATGGTGTTGATATTTTGTGCGAAGAAATACATTTATTAGAGTCATTCGATGTAGACTTTCAGGATGGTGTTGATATTTTGTGCGAAGAAATACATTTATTAGAGCCATTCGATGTAGACTTTCAGGATGGTGTTGATATTTTGTGCGAAGAAATACATTTATAAGAGTCATTCGATGTAGACTTTCAGGATGGTGTTGATATTTTGTGCGAAGAAATACATTTATTAGAGTCATTCGATGTAGACTTTCAGGATGGTGTTGATATTTTGTGCGAAGAAATACATTTATTAGAGTCATTCGATGTAGACTTTCAGGATGGTGTTGATATTTTGTGCGAAGAAATACATTTATTAGAGCCATTCGATGTAGACTTTTAGGATGGTGTTGATATTTTGTGCGAAGAAATACATTTATAAGAGTCATCGATGTAGACTTTCAGGATGGTGTTGATATTTTGTGCGAAGAAATACATTTTAGAGCATTCGATGTAGATTTTCAGGATGGTGTTGATATTTTGTGCGAAGAAATACATTTTTTAGAGTTTGATGTAGTTTTCAGGAGGGTGTTGATATTTTGTGCAAGAAATACATTTTTTAGAGCATTCGATGTAGCTTTCAGGATGGTGTTGATTTTTGTGCGAAGAAATACATTTTTTGAGCATTCGATGTAGCTTTCAGGATGGTTTTGATATTTTGGGAAAAATAATTTATTGAGTCTTCGATGTAATTTGGGGGGTTAATTTTGGAAAAAAACATTTATTAGCCCCTTCGATGTGTTTAATGGGGAATTTTTGGAAGAAAAAATTTTAAAGAGTTTGTTTAATTTTGGGGGGTTAATTTTAAAGAAATCTTAAAACCATGTGTGATTTGGGGGGTTTAATTTTAAAGTCATTTTTAGACTTCGATGTGTTTAATGGGGAATTTTTAAAGTCTTTTATTAGACTTCGATGTGTTTAAAATGGGGAATTTTTAAAAGTCTTTTATTAGGCTTCGATGGATTTGGTGGGGAATTTTTTAAAGTCATTATTAGACTTCGATGTGTTTTTTGGTGGGGAATTTTTAAAGTCATTTATTAAGTTTTGTGTGATTTGGTGGGGAATTTTTAAGAAAAAATTTATTAGACTTCGATGTGATTTGGGGGGTTTAATTTTTAAAAAACTTTTATTAGACTTTCGGATGTAAAATTTGGAGTTAATTTTGAGACCTTTTATTAGACTTTCAGGATTGGGGGTTTTTTTTGGGAAAAATTTATAACCATGATGAGTTTTAGGATGGTGTTGATATTTTGTGCGAAGAAATACTATTATAAGAGCCATTCGATGTAGACTTTCAGGATGTGTTGATATTTTGTGCGAAGAAATACATTTATTAGAGCCATTCGATGTAGACTGTCAGGATGGTGTTTGATATTTTGTGCGAAGAAATACATTATTAGAGCCTATTTCGATGTAGACTTTCAGATGGTGTTGATATTTTGTGCGAAGAAATACATTTATAAGAGGCCATTCGATGTAGACTTTCAGGATGGTGTTGATATTTTGTGCGAAGAAATACCTTTATTAGAGCCATTCGATGTAGACTTTCAGGATGGTGTTGAGATATTTGTGTGCGAAGAAATACATTATTAGACGCATTCGATGTAGACTTCAGGATGGTGTTGATATGTTTGTGCGAAGAAATACATTTATTAGAGCCATTCGATGTAGACTTTCAGGATGGTGTTGATATTTTGTGCGAAGAAATACATGTTATAAGAGCCATTCGATGTAGACTTTCAGGATGTGTTTGATATTTTTGTGCGAAGAAATACATTGTATAGAGCCATTCGATGTAGACTTTTCAGGATGGTGTTGATATTTGTGCGTAAGAAATACATTATTAAGAGCCATTCGATGTAGACTTTCAGGATGGATGTTGATATTTTGTGCGAAAAGAATACATTTATAAGAGCCAGTTCGATGTAGACTTTCAGGATGGTGTTGATATTTTGTGCGAAGAAATACATTTATAGAGCCATTCGATGTAGACTTTCAGGATGGTGTTGATATTTGTGCGAAGAGAAATACATTTATAGAGCTCATTCGATGTAGACTTTCAGATGGTGTTGATATTTTGTGCGAAGAAATACATTTATTAGAGCCATTCGATGTAGACCTTTCAGATGGTGTTGATATTTTGTGCGAAGAAATACATTGTATAGAGGACAGCCATTCGATGTAGAACTTCAGGATGGTGGTTGTAATTTGGTGCGAAAAGACAATACATTTATTAGAGCCATTCGATGTAGACTTTCAGGATGGTGTTGATATTTTGTGCGAAGAAATACATTTATTAGAGTCATTCGATGTAGACTTTCAGGATGGTGTTGATATTTTGTGCGAAGAAATATATTTTACAAGTTAGTGACAACCGGCAAACTTGATAAGAAAAACAAAACAGAGAAAGACTTTGTATAGATTTTTCTTTCTCCCTTTATTGCCCTTTGGGACATCGGGCCTCAACCACCTCACCCCCAAGACGTCCTATCCTTAACTAACCCATGCAGCTTCATTGATGTCCTCCCCATACATTTGTCAGTTCTGTTTCAATTTCTCTTTGCTGCGTGTTTTTGGGCTTTCTCTATTTCTTTAGCTCTATGAGTTCCAGACAAAGGCCCTTCTAGTCATCATCATCATCATGAGCCATGCCGATAAGCGTGGGCGGTCATATTTCGCCATCTTACACGATCACCAGAGTCGAGGATCAGCTCCGTATTCTTGTCTGGACCATGCATTTGGTCAAGCCATCCAGGTATTTACTACTCTGCCTTCCCCTTCTTTTTATCCTCTCAGTCTTGCCAGTTGTCACTAAGTTCTCCGATTTATTTCTTCTCATAATGTGTCCATAATATTGTGACTACGTCTAATTTCTCTAATCAATTTACGGTTTTCATTTGCTTCTTGTAGGACTTGATCATTGGTTTTTCCGTATGCCCATGGTTTTCTTTACATTTTCCTCAGAAATCACATTTCCACTGCCATTAAATGTTTTTTTCTTTGCCCCCTGTATCTCGAGTATTTTCCTGGTTCTCTTCGTTAGCTCCACATGGGTGATTCTGTCATACCATTTCAGTCCTTCTATTCTGTGCTTGGTGATTCTGTCATACCATTTCAGTCCTCTATTCTGTGCTTGGTGATTCTGTCATACCATTTTAGTCCTTCTACTTTGCGCAGAGACCAATTAATGACAGTTCGTTGTTTGTTTGTGTTCGTTTTAGTATGTCTCCATGTTTCTGTTGAATTATTATAATTTTAGGCTAATTTTTTAATAATCAAATTTAGTCTTGTCCGTGACGTATTCAGCCTGCAGGTATGGAAGCCTGGCCGGTGCGGTTATGTCATCGCTAGGTCACTACAAACTGTAATGGCTCTAACATTTCGCAGACCGATAGTAAGTTCCTGTTTCGAAACTTGTCTAATCCTAAGCACAGGAGTTAGCTACTTGAGTAACACACTGACAATGTCATGATCTCGGTTGGGAGACGGTTCGAACAGTTTTCTGTAAAGTTAATTAAGAGAGGCAGAGACAGACCAAGAGAAATGATACTGGATGGATTGAGACAGTGACATGGAGGAAGGTCATCAGCATAGTTAATCCAGAACACTAAAGACAGAGATCTGTGGAGAGACATGAACGCCTAAGCCAGCTGGCAGGGCACTTGATAATGATGATGGTAGTTCATATCCTTTACAAGATATCGCAGTCAACCCAGGCATTTTTGGTTGTTTGTGATTTCTTCGCAAAATTACGTTTAATAGTTTTTCATACACCTTACTACAAAAGTAAACTACTGGGTGCATTTTTAATGACTGTACAGTGTTTGAAAGTATTGTCGGTCCAAGTTTTGTATTTACCTATTATGTTGCATGGAATTTACAGAGGGTTAATATAAAACTTGGACCGGCAATATTTTCAAACACTGCACAGTCATTAAAAATACACCCTGTCCTATAGTTTTCTATTCTCCATGTGTGCCTTCTAATGATTTATGTGTGTGTCCTTTACTGTACTCTTTGCTCCGATGACCTATTGAAATGTCGCTGCAGTTACTTTCGAGATTAAAAAAGACGAGCTTCCGAACCTGAGAGGAGCACGGTCTCTGCTGGTGGTCAAGTCCAGCCCACATGTGGGCTTTGAGGGCTTCGATGACATCGTCCGCGAGTACAACAAGCTTCCGCCGCTCAACTTCACCACGCCCGCAAACTGGACCAAGCGTGTAAGTCTGAATATTTGTTTTTAAATTATTAATTTTTAAACTTTTATGTTGGATGTTTGATGTGTGTTTTTTTCTTTACACTTGCCATTTCTAGTGCACTGGACTGATTATTGCATGTGGATCCACTTTTATTATTACCAGTGTCCCTCGCCATCAGGCGAACCCACTCCGACTTCTGAGGTACTTATATTAGTGTAATGTATGCATAGGCATTGAGAAGGGGTCGCCGTGGGATAATAGTTAACGTCGTGGGTTCGTTTCCCTGTGACTCTGTTACTGGGTTCGAGGGTGTAGTTTCCTCGGAGCTTCCATGGGTCATGTCGTAGTAATCCTTTATTACTTTAGTGTCGTCCCTGGAGTGAGGGGAATCAACACCCACATTATTATTAACCCAATATTATTGTCCTAGAGAAACCACCAGACTCCGTCCACAAAACTCTGTCAGTCTGTCGACATCTCTTTCTTACTCTCACTCACCCCTGTATCATGCCCCTCTCAATCTTCCCCAACACAACATACTCAACAACTCTAGCCCTAACAAATAAATACAAAATAATTTATTAAATCAAAGAATGTGTGTGTGTGTGGTGTGTGTGTGTGTGTGTGTGTGTGTGTGTGTGTGTGTGTGAGTAGTGTGTGTGTGTAATGTGTAGAATGTATGTCGAATTCTAGTGTGTCTGTAGATTCAGAGCAGCAGATCATGAGCCAAGTCAGATTATCATCATAGCAAGGGTACGCCACAGCATGATAGCTTAGTACGTGAACACCTCACCGATTGATGCGTCTCTTCTTCTAGACGTTGACTTTCTCCAGGATCCACTGGGTCGACTAGATGCATGATCTTCCGAAAATAGTTATTGTATAACCTTTATCATGGATCTGTCACTCACTATAAAGACTAAGGTCCTTCTAACTCAGATAAGTACCGATCTCTGTACTGTGAAAACTAGTTTTCAATGTCACAGGTCTCACATTTGTTCTAATCCAGTTTCATAGATTGTCACACACAAACGGTTCTAAAGTACTTCTTCACTGTACTAAAATATTCCACGAGAACTCCATATTCAATGTTCTTTTCTATTCCCTAGTGTTCAGTGGTATGTGGTGAAGAAACGAGTATCACCCAACCTGGGTGAATCCCTATTGTAAATGAATCGTTTATAATGTTTTGATCAACTGAGCCAGTTTTGTATGGACCCTCTGGATCCTAGGCCTAGCATAAACCGTGTTGACTGTACTTTTTTCTGGGTATTTATTCATCTTATAAAATAAAGTGAATGTTCATTTGATGTTCTTCTTAATGAGAGTTGACCACCATCAAACCCAGTGTAGAACTTCCTCATAGACGTAGGAGAACCTGTTAGAGAAAGAGACCACATCTGATGAAGTCCGCCTGATACTTATCCCTACTAGCTGAATGTAGGCCTACTGTCTTGCTCAGATAGTTATCAGTGAACTAAACTCTGTCAAGGATTGGAGTGGCTCATCTCTTCAATCTGAATCAGGGTAAGACAAGGAAAGACCAATAGATATAATGCAGAACCCCAGTAGGCACCCCACTGGAAGATCCCACTATTGGACACTTTCCCCATCTCCCAACCCACTACACTATTTTCACCAGCAGAGCTAATTCTCACTTCACTACTCTATTCTCACTAACAGAGCTAATCATCACTTCACTACTCTATTCTCAACTAGCAGAGCTAATCATCACTTCACTAGCTAGTTTTAATAATGCTACTGCCTATATTAATTAGGCCTAAATACATTATCTTTAATACCTTAGGCAACTCCGCATCACTCCTGGATGGAACCTACCATTTGCCATAAAGACACATATTACTTAATCTTTAATTAAATCAACACTGTAGAAGCTCTCTCAATTCCAACAGCGGTACAGAAACACGTCAAACCAGGCCAACTGCCTTGTCTACACTACTGTAATCAAGTCATGTTTTTTGGTAAAAGAGCCTTGGGTTGTTTTGGTGACGTTCCTTTGATGTCAATACATCAGATGGTTTCAGGGGCAGATTATCCATTTCAGAATAAGTTCTCTCCCCTTTCTCAACCAATGCAAAAGTTGTCTCCATCTGTTTTGACAACCAACACAAGGTAGCGAGTTCCTGCACTTTCCCAATGTTCAAAATAACAAGCCTACAACTTTCTGTCGTGTGGGGAATCTCAAAGCCGACTCCACTGTTTGATCTCGCCGACTCTCCCGTTGTAAACAACTTGTAGTTGCGAATCAAACTGTCCTTGGATTTTTATCATCTGATTGTAAAATTAAAGTGATTTCACGACAGGTCAACCATACACAAACAGGCGGAAATAAATGAGAAATCACAGCTGTATTTTCCCAAGATAATCATGCTTTGAAACAAAACTGATCAAGATAACAACGATAGAGATGCAATTAGTTAGTTAGTTAGTCTTTCCTCTTGAGCCTAAGGCGGCGCATAGGGCAGAAGTCCTGTCTCTCCATGGTTGGCGGTTCGCTGCTACCTGTTGTAGATCTTGGATATTTACTTGGCCATTGAATGAGCCTTCTCTAATGATGGTTCTACGCAGGGTCTCTCTTGGTCTTCCCCGTTTTCTTTTCCCTACTGGTGACCATATGAGGGCTTGGTAGGGGAGTCTTGACTTGTCCATTCTGAGTACATGGCCGATGTAGTTCCAACGGCGTCTTCTTATGAAATTGGATACTGTATCTTGCTTAGTCTCTTGTCTTATTTGCGAATTGGTTCTGAAGTCTGTCCAGTGGATGTTTAGAAGTCTTCTAAGACATTTAGAGATGCAATAGTTGGACGGAATATCTGGAAGAGATGTATGATGATTTAGACCGGATGCAAATATCCAAAATAATGATGAGGGTCCACCAATACTTGCAGCGGAAGTTGAAGATGCACTACATCGCATGAAGAAAGGAAAGGCACCCGGTCCAGACAATTTACATTGCATAAATTTGAGGCTCTATGTGATTTTGGAATCGAAATGTTGACAAAATATCTAAATGGCATCTACGCCAGTGTGTACAATCCTAGTGACGTATTAACATCCATCTTTATAGCTCTGCCAAAGAAAAAGGCGCTTTAGAATGCGAAGAGCATCGCGCAATAAGTCTTATGGGTCACATGACAAAGCTTTTTCTGAGAATAATATGAAAAGAATAAGAAACAAGATTAAACCATAAATTAGCTATGAACAGTGTGGATTTTTGGAGGGAAAGGGCACAAGCAACGCTATATATATTCTCATGAAACTATTAGAAAGAGCTATAGAAGTAAAAACAGATCTGTATTTATGCTTCATAGACTACACAAAGGCATTTGACAATGTGAAACATGGCGAAGGAACATTGAAGTGTAAAAGAAGGGCTTCAGACTAGCTTGTGTATTGTCTCCTGATTTGTCCTCATTGTACAGTGGATATATAATGAGATCTACAGAAAATATGTCAGGGATCCTGGTTGGTGGACATAATATAAATACCTTACGTTATGTTGACTACACCGTCTTGATAGCCACAAGTCAGAACGATCGACGGGAAATGATAGATACAGTGGTTGTAGAAAGTTGAAAAAGGTCCTTAGTTTGAATAATAGAATAATATAATAATAATAATAGCATCACTTAGATAAATAGCAGAATATGACAAGCAAAAACTGCATTCTATCAAATGAGGAACATTTTGTTCAATCAGTCATTTTGCTTGAAAGTTAGAAAAAGAGTTCTTGCATGTTATATAGAACAAGTTTTAACATACGGCTACGAATTCTGGACAATTAGTAAACAGGTGAGAAAACAAACCAGGAAGCCACGGAGATGGGGCTTTATAGAAGAATGCTGAAAATTAATTGGACAGCCAAAAAGAGCAATCAGAACGTTTTAAGGGAAGTTGAGTCGCAAAGACAACTTATCACAAACATCAGAAAGAGGCAGTCATCGTTTTTGGTCACGTTATCAGAAGACAAAAACTGGAACATGTCGTGACAACCAGAAAGATTTGCGGAAAGAGGAAAACAGGAAGACAATGTAAGAAGATTCTTGACAGTCTTGTGTCATGGCACGGAAGGGACTCAACACACGAATTGATTCATGCCGTCAGAGATAGTAATTTGTTGAGAGGCATGATCGCCCAGGCCAGTTGGCAAGGCACTTGATGATGACGTCACTAAAGAACAAAATATTACTTACTTACTTATATAATTCCTTGCTTACTTACTGACAATATAACCAATAACACTGAAGACGTATAAAAAGACCCCTTTAGTTACCCTTCTAGAAGATTCACGAACCAATCTCCCAACAATAGTAAAATAAATTCATCATCCATGCGTGGAATATTTTGTAACGCAAACATGGCTCTTAGAAGTAAGCTGCAAGAAAACTATCTTTGTGTTCATATTAGAAATTAATTTAAAGAAACGCAGATTACAAAATGCGTGGAGATTGCAAACATTATTTCACAAACACTCTGACAAAGGCTGAATTTCTTGTCATGTATGGACTCTCATTGCGAGAGCTTATTCTGTTTCCGTTCGAATCTCTACTGGATGATCTCCCTTGCATGACAATGAGGTTGCTTTTCAGATTTTGTCATTTTTTTTATCATTTGTGTGTGCGTGTGCGTGAGTGTGTGTATGTGTGTCTGCACACGCTTGCACTTGCGCTTTCATGTGGTGTGATGTTTCATGTTGTCAGATCTCGTATTTAAATAGAAGACGTAATAATGTTCGGATAAAAAAGAAGAGGTTACTTAACAATTCACACAGAGATGAATAATAATGGGAGGGCAGGCAACGAGCTGCAAGGGACAGCAAAAAAAGGAAAGCTTGACGTAGGCTGACTGAGGGCTTATGCCCCATCCATAGATAATAGGCAGGGACAAAAATCAGAAGAGGGGTAGATAAAATAAACATATACTATTTATAAAGCATTAAATCCCGAGCAATCTGGTGAAGGGGGTTAACAACTTTCTCCATAATCCCGTATATCCACGTGAGGAACACAGATGCGCAAGACTCGGCAGTGGATCGCGTCTGCGTTGGTTACTTACAGGGTTATGAGGCGGTCGCTCAGAAAACAATGGCAAACTACTGAGCCGTAAGTAGTTACTCTAATCTTGTCAAGAGCATCAACAGCAGCTGAAAAAGCTGGTATTGACAGCAACGTCCTCCTTTTGGGGATATGCAACTGTTAAAAAGATGTAAAAGGAGAGAATAATAAAATCGCTTTCAAAGCAAAAGGAGATGATAATAAAGTAGCTTTCAAAGCAAAAGCTGAGAATAATAAAGTGGCTTTCAAAGACAACGGAGAGAATAATAAAGTCGCTTTCTTATTAAACAAAAACAAATGTTTCTTAACGTGACCAGGTTTTTTGTTATTGACAGCTGAAATTGTCCTTCCCCAGAAATAACTCTGGATTATGTTAATAGTTGTTTTCTTTGTTCATAGACATCATTACCAATTACATCGTTTGAGAACACGGGCCATCAAATCCGTTGATTTCCTCCTTTCACAGTTTAGTTTAACGACTTCTTCTCTGTCTTACGTTGTGCCTTCATTCAACGATGTATAAAATTAGAGCAACGTCGATAATTCATCATAATTATCTTTGATGTTGTGGCTATTATTTTTATCCTCATAAAATCGTCATAAACATTATAAAGGTTATAAATAAAATGACGTTGTTGCTGTACTAAATTGGTATAATAGGGCTGACCCATAGCGCGTACGGCTACGAAACAAAAATTCTTATTAAATAGGGAACAAAAATATAGAAGCTGTTTAGATTGTTTTGTCACAGGGTGCCCAGTTTGCGCTTCACAGACGGAAATAACATGAACGAGCCCTTAAAAACATGAGGGAAACACAATTGTTTGAAACTGTATTAAAACGTAGACCTAATTAACTTGGTAGTATTATTTGCCTCCCTGAATGGCAAATATAAGTATTCCCGCTGAATGCCTAAAACGTTGGCCCTCATAGCTTTGTCATACTATTTGACATGTGTTTCTCTATCTGGCAAACGTTAAATTAGTTTCATATCATTTACACGACGTTGCAGTCAGCCCCAGTATTTGGCTGTTTGTCATTTCTTGGCAAATTTACGTACAGTAGTTTGCCATTGCTTTCTAAACGACCGGCACTTATACCATTGTAGAGAAACCACCGCAAGGCGATCTGCTACCAATTCGACTGCAGCTGTGTTTCGAACGCAAGTAACCATTTCGCCGGAGAGCTGGCAAACGTAAGATCCCGCCAGTCACAGATTGAGTTCTGTAAGATCCCCACTTGACGCCAGTCACAGATTTAGTTCTGTAAGATCCCCACTTGACGCCAGTAACAGATTGAGTTCTGTAAGATCCCCACTTAACGCCAGTCACAGATTGAGTTCTGTAAGATCCCCACTTGACGCCAGTCACAGATTGAGTTCTGTAAGATCCCCACTTGACGCCAGTCACAGATTGAGTTCTGTAAGATCCCCACTTAAGGCCAGTCACAGATTGAGTTCTGTAAGATCCCCACTTAAGGCCAGTCACAGATTGAGTTCTGTAAGATCCCCACTTAAGGCCAGTCGCAGATTGAGTTCTGTAAGATCCCCACTTAAGGCCAGTCACAGATTGAGTTCTGTAAGATCCCAACTTAACGCTAGTCACAAATTGAGTTCTGTAAGATCCCCACGTGACGCCAGTCACAGACTGAGTTCTGTAAGATCCCCACTTAACGCCAGTCACAGATTTAGTTCTGTAAGATCCCCACTTAACGCCAGTCACAGATTGAGTTCTATAAGATCCCCACTTAACACCAGTCACAGATTGAATTCTATAAGATCCCCACTTAACGCTAGTCACAGATTGAGTTATGTAAGATCCCAACTTAACGCCAGTCACAAATTGAGTTCTGTAAGATCCCCACTTAAGGCCAGTCACAGACTGAGTTCTGTAAGATCCCCACTTAACGCCAGTCACAGATTTAGTTCTGTAAGATCCCCACTTAACGCCAGTCACAGATTGAGTTCTATAAGATCCCCACTTAAGGCCAGTCACAGACTGAGTTCTGTAAGATCCCCACTTAACGCCAGTCACAGATTGAGTTCTGTAAGATCCCCACTTAACGCCAGTCACAGATTGAGTTCTGTAAGATCCCCACTTAACGCCAGTCACAGATTGAGTTCTATAAGATACCCACTTAAGGCCAGTCACAGACTGAGTTCTGTAAGATCCCCACTTAACGCCAATCACAGATTGAGTTCAGTAAGATCCCCACTTAACGCCAGTCACAGATTGAGTTCTGTAAGATCCCCACTTGACGCCAGTCACAGATTGAGTTCCGTCCTAAATCACTAGGCTAGTTTTTCCACTGTTTTCCACAATTCACTTATTCACGGTACTTGCGACTTCATGCTAATCATTCATGCACAGTCAACACAACCCGTGGCATGGTGAGCTATAAACATATAGAGGTGCTAAACTCAACTACATATCGACCCCTAGACAAACAATCACGTAAGTCATGATCTATTATCATTACACTGATGATGAAGATGTCCAACCCTCTTCTTCTTATGGTTCATGTCGTTTGGTGTTTGTGATCATGTCTGTCCAAAGACTTCTGTTTCGTGTACTGCCAATCTCCTTGTCTTTCAAGCTGTGTGGTGTTCGATGATCATGTCTGTCCACAATCTTCTGCCTCGTGTACTGTCAGTCATTCCTTATACGGTATTTCTTCTCTATGCCATGACGTCAATTTACTTAACACATCACCTAACAATTTACTTAACACATCACCTAACAATTTACTTAACACATCACCTAACAATTTACTTAACACATCACCAAACAATGTACTTAACACATCACCTAACAATTTACTGAACACATCACCTAACAATTTACTGAACACATCACCTAACAATTTACTTAACACATCACCTAACAATTTACTTAACACATCACCTAACAATTTACTGAACACATCACCTAACAATTTACTTAACACATTACCTAACAATTTACTTAACACATCACCTAACAATTTACTTAACGCATCGCCTAACAATTTACTTAACGCATCGCCTAACAATTTACTTAACGCATCACCTAACAATTTACTTAACACATCACCTAACAATTTACTTAACACATCACCTAACAATTTACTTAACACATCACCTAACAATTTACTGAACACATCACCTAACAATTTACTTAACACATCACCTAACAATTTACTTAACACATCACCTAACAATTTACTGAACACATCACCTAACAATTTACTTAACACATCACCTAACAATTTACTTAACACATCACCTAACAATTTACTGAACACATCACCTAACAATTTACTTAACACATCACCTAACAATTTACTTAACACATCACCTAACAATTTACTGAACACATCACCCAACAATTTACTTAACACATCACCTAACAATTTACTTAACACATCACCTAACAATTTACTTAACACATCACCTAACAATTTACTTAACACATCACCTAACAATTTACTGAACACATCACCTAACAATTTACTTAACACATCACCTAACAATTTACTTAACACATCACCTAACAATTTACTTAACACATCACCCAACAATTTACTTAACACATCACCTAACAATTTACTTAACACATCTTCCATTTTCTGTTATTAAAGTACCCATCATATGTCATTGGGAGCCTCGGTGGTGTAGATCCAGCCAACCTAATGGTCAGGCTTTCTATCCACAGCTCGGCGAAATTTGATTTTTGTTAAACTGACCTGGATTCCCTGGTTGACCCACGCTAAAATGAGTACCAAGAATGTCTTAAAAGACGGTCGGCGTGATATAGACCTCATCACCCACCGCGTCCCAATGGGTCTATATAAATATGGGTGTGGCACCATGTTCCCGATGCGACATACAGCATGAAAAAATATTGTTTACGTGTTATTTACATACTTAAATACATTGACTTGCTTCCTATTGGTACCATTCGTTGTGATATATTTGAGAAGATATTTTTGATTATGTAATTACCATTACTTCTGTTTTTCTGTTATTCAGACTGTCAAACTTTCTGTTATTTAAACCATCTCCACCTTTCTGCTATTTAGACTATCTCCAACTTTCTGGTATTAAGACTATGTCCTAATTTCTGTTCTTGATTTTATGTCCATCTTTCTGTTATTCAAACTATATTCAACGTTCTGTTATTCAGACTCATGTCCAATTTTCTGTTATTGAGACTGACTACCTTTCTGTTATTAAGACTCATATCCAACTTTCTGTTATCGAGACTATATCCAACTTTCTGTTATTCAGACCATCTCCAATTTTCTGTTATTAAAATCATGTTAAATTTTCTGTTATTCAGACTAAATCCAACTTTCTGTTATTACGACTGTATTGAATTTTCTATTATTCAGACCGTGTCCAGCCCTATATCCCTACATCCTCTGTCTACAGATTCCATTCCAGGCCTCATACCTCTACGACGCCGTCATGCTTTACGCCAACGCCCTGGCCGAGGTGCTCCGAGAGGGAGGCAGTTATTTAGATGGGAGATATATCGTCAACAAAATTTTCGGGCGGACCTACAAAAGTGAGTTCAAACAAGGCTATTGTTATATCGCTTACTATATCGTAAGCAACGGCTGCATTTCAGAAAATGATGAGTATCGTGTGCAATAAGCCACTATCATCGAATGTAAGAAAGAGAGTGCTGAAGTGCTATATAGAACCTGTTTTTCTGTATGGCAGTGAATCTTGGAATGTAAATGAACAAATTAGGAAGACCTTGGAAGCAACATAGATGTGCTTCCTGCGACGAATGTTGCGAATTCCTTGAACAGCCAGAGTGACTAACGATTGCCTGAAAGAAGCTAATAAAACTAGAACATTATATATAACAATAAGAAATAAACAAATATCTTTCTTTGGTCAAGAGATGAGAAGAGAGGCATTGAAGAACATCGTGACAACTGGAAAGATCGAGGGGAAGAGAGGCAGGGGCAGACTAAAAGAAATTATGCTACATGGATTGAAACGGTGGCATCAAGGAATATCATCTGCAGAGTTGATCCAGAAAACCAAAAGCCGAGATCTGTGGAGATTCATGAACGTCTACGCCAGCTGTCATGGCACTTGATGATAGTGATATAGCTTACTATCATTTCTGGTATATTGCTGCGAGAAATATGGGCGTTTGCCCGGTGAGCTATCGTCAACAACATTTTGGGTCGGACCTACAAAAGTGGATGTTCAGAAAATAGCAATGGCTTTATCTCTGTCAACCACATGGCCGCTCTCGATAATGTGCCTACCAATTGAAAACGCGGGGAGCTTCCGGTGTGTCGGTCTCACTAGACTAGCATCGCCTGTGTGTCGTATCTTGTCGACCCATTGAAGTACAAGGTTTCTTCTAGTCGTGCTCTAGTAAAGCTCACAATCTACTTCTCGTTTTTCGGTGATCCATTCATTACTTCAATTAGTAGGCACATTATCGAAATCGGCCATGTGGTCGACAGAGACATTGCCTTTCGCGTGTTGTTTAACACACAAAATACTCGCTTGTTAAAGTTTGCAGAAGCAATAATGATCAATCAACGCAAGCCAGATTTGTGCAAACAAAAAGACATGTTAGTCAGCTTAAAATTACCGTGGTAGACAATTGACATTACTGTGCTAACATGTGTATATTTAATCTTGAAGGATTTATCTAGTTAATTTACTTTACGTTGTGTGATTTCTGCAGTATGTACCTGACGAGATGCAGCGAAATATGCCAGGCAATAAATCGTGCAATCTATTGTTTGTGTCTTCGTTATTCAAATATACTACAGGAAAACATTGTTTGGAATGGCTGTATCGTTTACTATCATTTCTGGTATATTGCTGCGGAACTTCTGTGGGAAATATGGGCGTTTTCCCAGTGAGTCGTCATGCGGTGTTTGCCCAGTGAGTCGCCATGTGATGTTTGCCCAGTGAGTCGCCATGTGATGTTTGCCTAGTGAGTCGCCATGTGATGTTTGCCCAGTGAGTCGCCATGTGATGTTTGCCCAGTGAGTTGCCATGCGATGTTTACCCAGTGAGTCGCCATGTGATGTTTGACCAGTGAGTTTGAAGCCGGTCGCTGATCAGTCAAATACCTCCTGAAGCTGCATGGGCCCAAGATGGAAGGAGAGGATAGTCATTAGAACCTGCTGGGTGTAGTGGAAGGAGTGACCATGGAGAGTTGGCGTGGTTCTAGCAACCTAATCTCGTAGAAAACTGTACATGCAAACTCCAAGTTCAATGCTATAGAAGAGGGTTTGGGAATCTTGCATTCGTGAAACCAGACAGAAGTTTCAAACACAAGAGACAGGCAGAATGAGAAAGATAATATTAGAGAGACACTGAGAACGAGAGAAATGATAAGATAGCGAGAAACATAATTGAGAGAAAGACAATGAGAAAGAGAGAGACTGTAATAGAGACAGACAGAACGAAATAGAGGGAGAGAGAGAGAGTATTAGGGAGTTAGAGACAGCATGGAAGAGAGAGAGAGAGAGAGAGAGAGAGAGAGAGAGAGAGAGAGAGAGGGCAGAATGTGAGATCAGGAAAGAAGATGCTACACCGTTTAACGTTCTAGCATAGAGGAATATCAGTATCAGAAATTATTGGCAGCACTCGAGACAGAGGTTGTGGACAGACATGAGCACCAACGCCACACGGCATGGACTGTAAGAAGAAGACAGCTTATAGAGCATGGGTTACTCCAAGCACGTCAGTTAGGTGTTATGAGCCAGGAGATGCTATGTGTAATGAGCCTGGAGACTTATTTGTGATGAGCCAAGAGACAATATTTGTGATGAGCCAAGAGACGCTATTTGTGATGAGCCAGGAGACGCTATGTGTGATGAGCCAGGAGACGCTATGTGTGATAAGCCAGAAGATGCTAGGTGTGATGAGCCAGGAGATGCTATGTGTGATAAGCCAGGAGATGCTATGTGTGATGAGCCAGGAGATGCTATGTGTGATAAGCCAGAAGACGCTATGTGTGATGAGCCAGGAGATGCTATGTGTGATAAGCCAGAAGACGCTATGTGTGATGAGCCAGGAGATGCTATGTGTGATGAGCCAGAAGATGCTATGTGTGATGAGCCAGAAAAAGCTATTTGTGATGAGCCAGGAAACACTATATGTGACGAACCAAATTATTGAGGTCGCTTTTCGGCAACAGCCAATCAGACTGACGCCTGGTAAAGGCAGGGAGACACGGTAGCCTAGCAGCTATACTCTCTCAGTTGGTCATGAGTTCGATCTGCTTCGGGAAGATTCGAATGTTTACAGTTGACGTGGTTCTTCAGGTCCACTCAAATTACAGCGTGTACCAGGACATGTCCGGGAAAATAAAGGCTACGGACGTGATACAGAACGCACCACCCTTGGAATGCCGGTAGATCTGCAACAATATCGGGATAGCACCTTATACCCAGTACAGATCAAGAAGTTAAAGAAAATTATACTTCCTGCTTACTCAAAAATAACACTTTTTGGCCCTGTTTAGCTCATTGCAAAATGGCACTTTTGATCCTCTGCCTCTTCCCAAATACTACTTTTGACCCGTCTCCGTCTCCTCCACGTTTGTCTATTCCAAAATAACACTTTTGACTCTCTGCCTCTTCCTAAATACTACTTTTGACCCATCCCCGTAATAACAAGTTTGACCCTCTATTGCCTATTCTAAACAAAATCACTTTAGATCCACCCCTTACCCCATCCAGTTTTCCCCTTTTGTCTATTTCAAAATAACAGGCCTGACTCACCATTGCCTGTTCTCAAATAACAATTTTACCTCTCTCGCCTCCCATATGGCTATTCCCTGTATTGCCTATTCTAAAATAACAAATTTGACCCCCTACTCTCCATACCATTTTTCTATTGCAAAATAACAAATTTGACCGTCTATTGCCTATTTCCAAATAAACCTTTTGACCCATTTACCTTTTCCAAAATAACACACGTAACCCTCTGCAGCCAATTCCCAAATTGCACCTTTGATCATCTGCAGGTATCCAGGGCTACTTAACAAAAGTGGACAAGAACGGCGACGCAGCCGGCAATTATACCGTCCTGGCCCGACAGCCCACAGCCACCAACAACGGCACCAACTACACCATGGTCCCTGTCGCCAACTTCCTGTTGAGTGAGGATGGCGAACTTCCGGTACGTAGTTAACTTGCCTATTTCTGTATGTTTGTGTGTGTGTGTTTGGCTTTGTTTGTTGAAGGTCGCATGGTATGCCGATCCGGCTTCTTCCATAGATTGCGCAGAAGAAGAGAATACTTGGTAAAAGGCAAAACGCACATGTGTGGGACACGTGGAAAAACGGCTTGAACGTATCTAAACAGGGTACGAAACCACAGCAGGAGTCATGACCCGGACTGGGCCATCCCCCATAGAGTGTCATGAAGGTAAAGGTCCAAAACTTCCTGGGAAGAGGAAAACTTCTGACGATCAGAAACCTCCAAGCCTGCTTGCACGGCGAGTGAGTTTTTATCGTCAATTAACAAAAGAGGAGCTTTAAAATTAACTACAGTACGTCATGTAAACATGAATGAACGAACACGAGAAGGAAAAGATCACACAGGAAGAACCTCACAACAGTTGCCGATTTCAAACAGCCTATTGTGACGTACGGGTTACGAGTGCAACGCGTAATTCCGCAAACTGCTGCAGGTGACTTGGAAGGAGACCGCTTGCGTTAGTTTCCCACAGAAAGGTAAGAGTGCCGGTTGTTCAGAAAGCAATGGCAAACGACTGAGCGTAAACTTGCCAAGAAATCACGAACAGCCAAACAAAACATTTGGGTTGACTGTGATGTTCTGTAAAGGATATGCAACTAACCTTATTTTTTTTTTTTCTAATTTTGAAATAAAGCCTTGATTTCTTGGCCACACTCTTAAGATTTGGGTCTTGAGCACAATGTTCTCCCGGTGCCAATTTTCCTCAAAGAACAACAAGACGGCCAGAAATGGAATTCAACGGACGTCTCAGACACAGCAGCTCGATGATCTGCACTTCGGTGATGACATTGCCCTCCTGTCTGAGATACAGGATAAACCAAATATAGCATAAATAACAAGTGAGATCCTCTATTACCTTTTTCCAAATAACCGCACAGCTCTGGTCGATTTGGAAGCAGACCACCTTGCGTTTGTTTTCTTATAATGTTATGAGTGCCGGTCGTTCAGAAAGCAATGGCAAATTATTGAACGTAATTATGCGACTGCCAAGAGAAGGTCCACCAGAGAGACGAATAGAGACGGCTTGTATCTGCAGCAAAGAACCTCAATGTCTCGGAATGCTGAAGAAGAAGAAGAAGAATTATGCCAAGAAATCATAAGCAGTCACAAAATTATGGGGTTGGCTCCGACGTCCTGTAAATGATATGCTACTTAAAAATAATAGGTCACAATAATTAAGTTAACAATTCAAAAGAGATCGGCAAGAATAATGAGAATACACAGAGAAATTATGATCTTATCCTTATTAGTGTACCTCATTTCTTGGGGTGGTTTCAAACTCATATCTATGTGTCAATGTAGACACAGTTTGGAGAACAGGTAGAAATATCAGAATAAGAATTCACAAGTTTGGAGGAGATTTTTAGCACTATAAAATCACAAGAAATCAAACTTTGTACCAAACAAAGAATATTCTATAGTAATGTTAAATCAGTACTGACGTATGTATCCGACACATTTAGAAACATCTAAAACGATTACACATAAACTCATCGTCATCATGTACCATATCGATAAGCGTGGGTGGTCATGTCTCGGATCAGCTCCGTGTTCTTGTCTCAACATCTCACACGATCACGAGAGTCGTGGATCAGCTCCGTGTTCTTGTCTCGCCATCTTACACGACCACGAGAGTCGTGGATCAGCTCCGTGTTCTTATCTCGACATCTCACACGACCACCAGATTCATGAATCAGCTCCGTGTTCTTGTCTCGACATCTCACACGACCACCAGATTCATGAATCAGCTCCGTGTTCTTGTCTCAACATCTCACACGACCACCAGATTCATGAATCAGCTCCGTGTTCTTGTCTCGACATCTCACACGACCACCAGATTCATGAATCAGCTCCGTGTTCTTGTCTCGACATCTCACACGACCATCAGATTCATGAATCAGCTCCGTGTTCTTGTCTCGACCATGCCTCGTGGCCAAGCCATCCAGATATTTACTTTTCTGCCTTCCCGTTGTTCTTTCTCCCTCAACCTTGGCAGTTGTTACCAAGTTCTCTACATTATTTCTTCTCATAACGTGTCCAAAAAATGTTGACTGTGTGTAATTTTTCTAATCAGTTTACGGTTCTCATGTGCTTCTTATAGAACTATGTTATTGATTTTTCTGTCTGTCCTTTGTAATCTTTGCACTTGCCTCAGAAACCACATCTCCACCGTTACATGCTTTTTAACTTGTCTGCTCATTATCCACATTTCACATCCATACAACAGTGAAGTTTCTATGTAGAACTTCAACACTCTTTTTGTTCGTTACAATTGACAAATATTTATTTTTTAGTATGCTTTCTATCTTGAAAAAGGCTACCTTCGCCATAGCGAGTTCCATTTTGCAAGGTGGAAAACATAATTGCCAATAAACTACAAGCATTCATTTTTATTTTTGCGCTTGCTCGATTTGAACTCAAGTGTAGTTCATACACACTATTTCTAGTGTGCACTTGACTGAATTTTGCGTGTGGATTAGCTTTCGCTTTTATCAGTGTCCCTCGCCATCAGGCGAACCCACTCCGGCTTCAAATATACTTGTAATTTACGTCTCCAAGTCAAGAACGAGAAGTTAACATTGTAGTCTAACTGTCCGGTGTCGAGGTTGAACTCCTTACCTTGGCATCAGCTTACCGGATGTTTAATAACACGCGTTCTTATCCATTCGGCCATTCTGACCTCGAAACATTCATTAACTGGAGTCTTACAACAATTGTGTGCTTACAGTAATCTCCTATCTTCAGAGGTTCAACGTGTATGAGGGCATGAGGATCCACTGGGTGAACAAGCATCCACCGTTGGCAGAACCAATCTGTGGCTACAGAATGCAGAAATGTCTCAAACACGGACGTGAGTACACCGCTTGTCGGTCCTTCTCTTTTATTGACACTTTAACTGATTCAGAGCCAAACCAAAAGTAAGTTTGCACCAAACTTGGTACGCAATCAAATGTACAAGTAATGTAATGTAAATTTCCGTTCACCGAGCATTGCAACTGTGGAAGATGCCAGAAAACATAACAAATAAGACGATGAAGATGACTTTAGTATGGCGATATATCGTCCTTATGTACAAATAGGAGGTCACATGTGGCGGTTTATTATCCTTTGGCACTGGATCAGTTAAATAAAATGAGGATTTGTTGAGGGTATTTCTCTCTTTAACTCTAACTGTGTTGTTGTTGTTGTTGTTGTTGTTGTTGTTGTTCGTCTTCTCTAGCTCCATTTACATCAGTGAAGTGTTGGGGGAGGGATGATATATAAAGATCTTGCATACGCTGTTTCTATGTTTACTTTGGTAGGCCTATTCATTCCTCTAAGGTTGTTCATTATGTATAGTGAAATGCTTTTTACATCTGTCCGATGTGTTGTGGCGTGAACTGCGTACTCGGAAAATGGCGTAGCTGACTAGAGAACATTTAGAAACGGAACAACAACATCTAGAAATATCTGCATGCATGGCGGCTGGTTGTGATGCAGAAGTGAACGGTTTTTTGTCTTGTTTTTTAATGCTTGCTTGCTTGCTTGTGTTCGCTGGCTGTGAACTCCAGCATGAAGTCCTGTATGTCGGATGAATACATCCTGGTGTCCAATATCATTGTGATGTCATACCGGACCTGAGGTTTGCGTCACTATCCGTTGTCCCATGTCTGGTTGTTTTCTAATGACTGCCGTTTCCATCGATGATGAACTGTATTTTCGTAGAGGACTTTTGTGTTGGCATTCTGGCAATTATGTACAGTGAAATGTTTTTTTTTTTTTTTGTTTCTTCTATTCGAGGTTTTTCTTTTTTGTTGTTGTTGTTGCGAGAACTACATTTCGGAGAAGAATTGGCGTGGCTGGCTAGAAAACATCTAGAAACGGAACAACAACATCTAGAAATATCGAGACTTTGTATGCTAACAAATGGTTGGGATAGTGACTGCCGCTTCCATCAAGGATGAACTGCATATTTTGTAGTGGACTTTTGTGTTGGCATTCTGGCCACGGCATTATGTACAATGAAAGTTTTTACATCTGTCAGAGGTTGTTTTGTTTCGTGAACTGCATTTCGGAAATACAATTGCGTGGCGGGCTAGAAAACATCTAGAAGTGACTGCCACTTCCATCAAGGAGGAACGGTATGTTTCGCGGAGGACATTGTGATGACAGTCTGGTGGCGGCATTATGCACAGTGTGCCTTGAGCGGACTGTTGTTTGTCGAGACTCCTGTTTTTTTTCCACTTTTCGCAAGGGGCGGTGAGGAACATTTTATGAAATATTCACTGGCACAGGAACGGAGCATAATGGGGACGACCCGTCGCTGTGATGTTGGAACCGCGACTGAACTGAAGGTTGTTCTTGATCTATCACTCCATCGTCACTACAGCTCGGGCCGGAGGGAGAATTGTGAAGGAGGACTCTGGTGCTTTCACTGAAACCACAAGTAGCCTGACCATGGAAGTCATGGCAGTAAGTAAAGCAATAACATGGCTCGAGACACAGACATTCATTAGGGCTTGTTTCCTTAGCGACTCAATGAACATGATCAAGAGGATAGAGGAGGGGTCGATCCGAAGAGAATGGTTGCTGCCTCTGGAGCGGTCTCGGCTGGCAAAGATTAGTTTCATCTTTGTGCCAGGGCATGCGGGAGTACAAGGAAATGAGCGGGCTGACAAGCTCGCAGGTGAGGCTACTGTGGAGGGCGGACGCGCCATGGACCAGGCCCACATTCTGAATGCTCTACGAGAAGTAAGACTTTTGCGAGAACCAAGTGATGACTATGAATCTACAACAATGGCCAGACTGCGAGAGCAGCAAATTAAAAGAGGGGTGGCCAAACAAGAACACTACGCAGGAAGCCAAAGAAGATTGATAAACCAACACAGAACTGGCGTCGTTAGCCGCTACACGTTGCGGGATTTGCTGAGGAGGGGATCCGAGCACTTATGGACTGAATGGTTCGATGTGCAATGAGGATGATCTGTCGACTAACTAACTAACTAACTAACTCCATCGTTTACATGGTATTCCCCTTACCCTGTATCCCTTACATTTCTTGAATGTGGCTCTTTGTGGCAGATGGTACCAGGGCATTCAGTGAGGTGGCCAAACCATTTAATCTAGTTGTTCCATAATGAAGTGTATGACTTATTTCAGACCTATTCGTCTTTTAATTTCCTCATTTCTAGTTCTCTCTCATACAGTTACTCCCCCAGAGTATTTTGTAGTGAAAGATTCATAATCATGTATCACCATTATCACCATTTTCAGCAGCTTATTCTGTTAAGTTTCGTCATCACCTTTATCATCGACATCTTCATCGTCATCTCTATCATCATAATCATCCATTGGCTTGTTATGTTAACATTTCATCTTCATCACTGTTATCATCATTTTCATCATCATCATCATCTTCATTTTTATGTAATCATCCATTTAGTAGCTTACCTTTTAAAGATTTATCATCACCACCATCATCTCATTATCTTCATTTTCATCACCATCACCATCTTCACGTTCATCATCATCGTCACCAATTCGCCATTATTCAGTAGCTAGCCTGTAAAAGGTTAATCACCATCACCATCTTCACAATTTTCAACAGCATCATCATCATCATCATTCAATAGCGTTTCAGTTTACTTTTCTGTTAACTGTTTACTTCAGGTTTCATAATTTTATTTCTATAATATTATTGGCGTACGGCCTTTTTTCAGATAATATTTTTGTTTACTTCTGTGTACATCACTTATATGTTAATATTTATGTCACAAAGTGGTCCACATAAGGTTGGCTGGTTGGTAGGTAGGTTGGTTGGTTGATTGATTGATTTGATTGATTGGTTGGTTGGTTGGTTGGTTGGTTGGTTGGTTGGTTGGTTGGTTAGTTGACTGGTTGATTTATTGGTTGATTAAATAATTTGTTGCCGGCTTCGTGGCTTAGAAGTTAGCGACTTCTCTCCGTAATCTCGTATACTCTCGTAGGTAACGTGATGACGGTGAGAATCAGCAGTGGTTCGAATCGCATCGGTAACTTACGGGGTATGTGAGCCGGCCGCTCAGAAAGCAATGGCAAACTACTGAGCGTAATCTTGCCAAGAAATCAACATACAGCTGAAAGATGCTGGTGGTGACAGCGATGTCCTGTAAAGGATATGCAAAACAAAAAACATAGTTAATTTGTTGGCTGACTGACTGATTAGTTTGTTGGTTGACTGGGTGGTTGGCTGCCTGGCTGGTTGGACGGTTAGTTGGTTGGTTGGCTTATTGGCTGGGTGGTTGGTTTTTAGCTGGTTTGTTGGTTTATTGGCTGGTTGGTTGCCTGCTTGGATTGCTGGTTGGCTGGTTAGCTGGTTGGTTGCTTGCTTGGCTGATTGGTTGGTTGGTTAGTCGGCTGACTAACTGGTTATTTGATTGATTGGTTTGAAGGCTTCTATGAGGCTAAGCTCTAGCTCCCGGCTCCACTACCTGGAGATCGCGTCCTGTGAGCCCCCCAAAAAAACGGCTTACACCATGTCCTGTTGAAGATTCATCTTAACGGGGATAGGCTGGTGTGCAGACTGTCCTCCAGACCCCCTACCTGGTACCTTTTCCGCGGGGATTGTGCTGATTTGCCCTCTCCTACCTCTACCCGCATTGTCATAACCTTACACCTGGTATTCGACCACACAAGTGGCGTAACAAACACACACCACACACACACACACACACACACACACACACACACACACATGTATACACACACGCGCGCGCGCGCCAGGGTAGGTCAGAAAGTTATGCACCACAATTATTATCTCTTTAACCGTTAATAACATACAAATGAAATTTAGTCACAATGTTCATGCACATGTGCAGTAAACATTTCTACTTCTCAACATAATCTCTGTCAACTTTAACGGCTTTACGCCATCTTGAAACAAGAGCATGTATCCCAGATCTGTACCACATAGCCATTTCTTCACAGTATTAATGACTCCCTAGCAGTCTTCAAACTTTGTCCCACGAACAGCATTCTTGAGGGGACCGAAAGGATGGAAATCAGATGGTGCCAGGTCTGGACTGTATGGTTGATGGGGCAGTACGTTTCAACACGATCCGGCGGGTGGCTGTGGCAGGACGTCCAGAGCTAAGCTTATTAGCCAGCTCTAAATCTCCACTTGCAGAAACCAAAACTTTCTTTGCCCAGCAACAATCCGTGCATCTATCGACTGCAAATAAAAAATATGACATTAACAGCACACAAACGTTTGTGAATTTTACGAACAGTTTCTTTGCGATTGAAAATTCTATATCAATTCTCTACTTTTAATCGTACGTCATTAATGTTATTGATTGATTGATTTAGGAACCGACATCACAGCTTGCGGGGCATTCCCATAAGCGCTCCGTCCCCATCCTCAGCAGCCAGCGAAGAGTTCCAACACAAATAGTACCAGTAGCAATCTGATTATATGTCCGTCTCGCCTTTCCTCTGAGCGTCGAGTGTCGGCCAGATCCCCTCGTCACTCCTCGCTGTCTCATTCTTGCCAGACCATGGTGATCCATTTGCTCATCCGAGGTGTACACCTTCTCCCACAAGGTCGCAACCACGTCTGCCTTGTCATGCATCAATACTCGACCAAGTTTTGCAGAGCCAGCCAATCTGTCCGCCTGTTCATTCCCCAGCACACCGGCATGCCCCGGAGAAAATATCCAGGCGATGCTTGCCACCCGTGACCTCCGAAGCGAAGCAAGCCACTCTGCCCGAAGCTTGCCTGTCCTCACCTTCCTCAGCATGCTTTCTGAGTCAGTTACAATCACGATGTGTGTGTGTGTGTGTGTGTGTGTGTGCGTGTGTGTGTGTGTGTGTGTGTGTGTGTGTGTGTGTGTGTGTGTGTCGTATTCCCCATCCAGTGGAAAGCTGTACTGATCGCCTCCACCTCCATTCTTAAGCTAGATGTTGTGGTATCATATGCCAGACTCTCCTGCACCAAACGTCGACCATTAGCTTTTGCTAAGAACCCCCAGGCACTTCTCCTACCTCTCACCACCGACTCATCTGTGTAGATAATCACATCACCCGAGCGAGCATTATCCTGAATTAGTTGCTGGATTTCTACTTCCGTGGCCCCTTCTGGCCACTCCCTGCACTTCCGGCTCAATGTGATTATGACTCTACACAAGTCTGACTGCTCCGCTGGCACTCTGACCCACTCCTCTCCTCGCCTAATGTTCTCCAAGAGGCACACCTGTCTGATCGTATCCTCCGCCTGAGCCATCCATGATTTCCCTCTTATCAGTCGCTGACCCTTAACGACGTCCAGCGCCTCATGCAACGGGTGATCTGTGTCTGCAGCTACTCTAAGGTACGTCATTAGTATCTGCCATTTCAATGGCTTTGTGTTCCGGTTAGAATTAGTTTACAGAAGTGCAATTTGGTGAACACCTTCAAGAGATTATAAACTTAAATCGGTGCCAATTTAATGCATCTATCTGTATTATTAGATGAGAAAGTAATCGTGGTGCATAACTTTCTGACCTACCCTCATATTTACTGTTCATTTATTGCCTTCATATAACATACCAAAAATGTATTAAACTTTATCACTAGCATTTTTCTTTAAATCTGTAATCAACACGTCAAAAGCTTCTTTTCGATTACTTCTTAGAATGTGATATGCCCGGAGAGTCATGCTTAAGGGTCCAACAATAATCTGCCATCGTGTGGGCATCCCAAAGTCCCTGGTATCTCTCTTCCATTGCTTTTATATCTTGGTGAAATCTTTCACCTTGTTCCTCACTAAAGTCGCCAAGATTCTCGGGAAAGAAATGTAAATGGTTATTGAGGTAGAGCAAATTTATGCTCATGTTTGCATCCAAGCTTACAAAACCTCGACAGCATGTTTTTTCACTAATGCAGAATAATTGTCTGCTTTAATGTTACCCTGGAAATTGCACAACTAAAACAAATGATGACCAAGCTGTGTAATTTGTTATGTTCATCAAATCTATAAAATGTGGATCGTTTGTTAACTTTCTAATTTGAGGTCCATCAAAACTTCCACCTTTTAAGTTTTTCTATACTCATTTCCGAAAACTTTCTGCATAAATCATTAAAACAGGAACCATTTTTGTTCAATGCCTTAACAAATTGCTTCATCATACCAAGCTTTATATGTGATGGTGGCAGCAGAACTCTTTTTTCGATCAATGAGAGGCTTGTTGACAATATTTTCTTCTCCAACTTTTATCACTGAACTTTGTCCAGTGCGTATCTTTTGCCCTGATATCCCACAAACACATAAAGCATGGATATTTGGTGAATCCCCTTTGCTGACCAAGCAAGAAGTTCACGATATTAAGGTCTACATGCTTGCTTGCTTGCTTGTGTTCGTTGGCTTGAGCTCCAACGCGAAGTCCTGTATGTCGGATGAAGGCATCCTGTTGTCCAACATCAGTGTGATGTCATACAGGACTTGAGGTTTGCGTGAGTATCCGTTGTCCCATGTCTGGCTTATTGGTGTGCAGACTGGTGGTTCCTCGCCGTACAGGCAGACACTCTCCGACTTCGGAGGAATCGGCGATCCTACTGACCTTAGCCAGGACCCCGAAGGGACCTGTTGCCCAGGACGCTCGACGAGGACGCGTCAATAGATCTTGGCCAGTATATAACCCGGCCCTGGTGCCTTGGAAACACCTCTGTGTCCCAAGGTCTACGTAAATCATCCAGTTATGTGATAACTACTTAATTTTTTTTAGAACTGTTGATTGATTGATTGATTGATTGATTGATTGATCTTTATTTTAGAAGGGTTACAAATTGGGCACGCAGGCCCGTCTTAGATTCGGCCCTCCCAAGCACTCATCTTTCGTTCATCAATAGTGCATGATGCATTTACATAAGAAAAACATAAACAATGCATATTACCATGTTATGAGACATATCTCCCACACACCCACACATCCCCCACCCACACACATCCACCACACACACATTCCCCCACCCACACCCCCCCCCAACCACCCACACACACCCCCATTCACACAGACATATCCCCAATCCACACACATCCGCCACACTCCTCACCCACCCACGCACACACATTCCTCACCTACACAATCCCCCACCCACCAACACCCACACATTTCCAACCATCCCACACCCACACATCCCATACCCACACACACATCCCTCACACACCACACATCCATTTATCCACCCACACATATCCCCCACACACAACCCCTCCACACAGACATTCTCCCACACACAGGGGGGGGGGGGGGGGTGTCCATTAATTCCTTTAATATTGACAACATTGAAATAACAGTCTTCATAGTGGTCCTTGGGCTCTCTCCAAACCATTAGAATTCCAAATTTTGTAAGGGACTAGATAGCGATAGAATTGTTTTTCCCGGAGCCTTATATATAAACTACTATAGTAATATTAATTACATACACAGTTGCTTATATCTCAGAAACTAGAGCTGCTACAAATAAAAAATAAATGTGATATTTGGATTTAGGAAGCCTCATTTATGCACATTCAGGTGTAAAATGTTTGGTACCTCAAAAAAAATTGTTGTAAGGTTGTGTACTTGCATCTCAAACATGCCGTTGTGAATTCCTGTCTTATATGATTGCTTATTGTCATAACCTACTGCTGTGAATTCCTGTCTTATTTGATTGCTTATTGTCATAACCTACTGCTGTGAATTCCTATCTTATTTGATTGTTTATTGTCATAGCCTACAGCTGTGAATTCCTGTCTTATTTGATTGTTTATTGTCATAACCTACTGCTGTGAATTCCTGTCTTATTTGATTGTTTATTGTCATAACCTACTGCTGTGAATTCCTGTCTTATTTGATGGTTTAGTTGTCATAGCCTACAGCTGTTAATGCCTGTCTTATCTGTTTGATTGTTTGTTGTCATAGCCTACTGATGTGAATTTCTGTCTTATTTCATTGTCAATTATACTCTATTGCGGTGAATTCCTGTTTTATTTGTTTGATTGTCCATTGTCAAAGCCTAGCGCTGTGAATTCCCGACTTATTTGATTACTGATCGTCAAAACTTTCCGCTGTGAATTTCTGTCTTATTTTATTGTTGATTGTGATAGTTTACTGCTGTGAATTCCCTTCTTACTTGTTTGATTGCTTATGGCCACAACATGCAACCTGTTGCTGTAAATTCCCTTCTTACTTGTTTGATTGCTTATGGCCACAACATGCAACCTGTTGCTGTAAATTACTTGTTTAAAAGTAGTCAAATAAAATATAATTTTTATAACAATTGTTCATATTGTGCAGGCCACACGATTTAGTCTCATTGGCACACGTTGGATGCTGTGATAATATATCGCAGGCCGCCTATACTTCCCAATTAATTTTCTAGTACCTATTGTAAACTATACCGAGTTGAGAGCCCATGTTAATTAAGCAATAGAATACCCACCTATGTGTGGTGGGTTCAAACTCATTACCACTAGGAAAGGCAGGCCATCGTACTAGCTACTGCGGAGCAAAGCTGACCACAATTGTCTATGCGTCTGTTTATTAAAATTGTTCAAACGGCGCAGACAACGAGATGAATATCTTACTGGGGAACATGTGGAAAGCCCTGTCTCGTTAGCCTACGTTAGATCAGTGTCTGGGAACGCGTTTCTCTGGTCATTAATGTCAGTTCTCTGTTCTTTCTTTCTTTCTTTCTTTCTTTCTTTCTTTCTTTCTTTCTCTCGTTCTTTCTTTCTTTCTCTCGTTCTTTCTTTCTTTCTATCTTTCTCTCGTTCTTTATTTCTTTCGTTCTTTCTTTCTTTCTTTCTATCTTTCTTTCTTTCTCTCGTTCTTTCTTTCTTTCTATCTTTCTTTCTTTCTCTCGTTCTTTATTTCTTTCGTTCTTTCTTTCTTTCTGTCTGTCTGTCTGTCTGTCTGTCTGCCTGCCTACCTGTCTGTCTGTCTGTCTGTCTGTCTGTCTGTCTGTCATCTCCCTCTAACTGTCTTTCTTTTTTCTTGTTTTGTTCACTCTTTTTTTCTGCTGCCTGCCTGGTAATGAGTCATGTTTTATTGGTAATTGTCCATGCATTTTAATGACCAGTCAAACCGCGGTTTTCGGCGAAATCCGAAACCGATGAAAACCGAGGTAATTATTTCCATATGAATCAATGTAAAACCAATTTATTCGTTCTAGACACTCCAAAATACATACCACAATCACACTTTATAGAGATTGCATATAGTGTTTAATACTATCTTTCGGCCTCAAACTTGTTAGAACTCGCACCTTCGCCATGCCTAGTAACACTGTGTATGCTAGTGCGCCTCTTGAATTTTTCAAACCATCCTCTGCTGGCCTTAAAATCACTAAGCACTCGTTCCAGACATTTTCTTAATGAGATCGGCATACAACAGTCTGGCCTGTTCATATACGATTGCCTCCGAACCAGAATCGCCATCTGACTGTTTTTGATTTATCCAAATTAATAATAACTATTCGACATCTTCATTTGTTTGCGATCTCTGTTTCATTAGAAAATTCACGCCTTTCGCTACATTTGCCTCCTTTATTGCTTTCTTTTTGGCCACAATGGAACTTTATCCCG
>JACEFZ010001644.1:0-121914 GCA_014155875.1 Cepaea nemoralis | reverse complement strand
TTCCATGCCCACCCCTTCTCAATACATCCAGCATTATTTCTCTTTGTCTGCCTGTCTTCCCCTCGATCTTTCCAGTTGTCATGATATTCTCCAATACGTCTCTTCTCATCACGTGACCGAAGAAAGCTGTTAGTATCTTTCTTATTGTTGTATATAGTGTTCTAGTTTCATTAGCCTGTTTCAAGCAGTCATTGTTAGTTACTATGGAAGTCCAAGGAATTCGCAACACTCGTTTCAAGAACCACATCTCTGTTGTTTCTAATTTCTTCTTTATTTGTTCATTTGCATTCCAAGATTCACTGCCATACAACAAAACTGGTTGTTGTAGTAGTAGCTGTAGTAGTATTATTAATTGTATTAGTAGTAGCTGTAGTAGTAGTAGTAGTAGTAGTAGTAGTAGTAGTAGTAGTAGTAGTAGTAGTAATAGTAGTAGTAGTAGTAGTAATTGTTGTTGTTGTTGTTGTTGTTATTGTTGTATTAGAGTTGGTAGTGGCAGTAGTTGTAGTAGTTATTGTTGCAGTATAGTTGTAGTAGTAGTAGTGATATTATTAGTTCTATTAGTAGTAATAGTTATTTTCCCCGCATATCCTTTCAGGACATTGCAGTCAACACCAGCATTTTTCAGCAGCTGTTTATGTCCTTGGCAAGTTTTAGGTTCAGTAGTTTGCCATTGCCTTCTGAACGACTGTCTCACATACCTCCGTAAGTAACCGGCGCGACGTGATTCCCTGCCGAATCTCGCGCAGCTGTGTTCCATATGTGGGTACACGGGACTACGAATAACGTCCTTAACGCCTTCGCCAAGGAGACCGGCAGTTGTAATAGTAATTGTAGTAGTAGTAGTAGTAGTAGTAGTAGTTGTAGTAGTAGTAGTAGTAGTAGTAGTAGTAGTAGTGATGGTGGTGGTGGTAGTAGTTGTTGTTATGGGTGTAACTGTCACTGTAATATGGTACTAGTTTTGGCTGTGCATGCAGTGTTATCATGTTTAATGACTTTATCGCAGCTACTGGGACAATCTGACAAGATTGAGGGGAAGAGAACAAGGTGAAGGCAGAGAAGTAAATACCTGGATGGCTTGGCCACGTGGCATGGTCAAGACAAGAGCACAGAGCTGATCCATAACTCTGGGGATTGAGTGAGATGGTGAAACATGACCGCGTATGCGTATCGACATGGCACATGATGAATGAGGACAATGGTGGTCGGTTTTGTTGGGAAGTATCCGTAACAAGGGGACTAATTATACAATACATTATTGCATAGTGGTGGTTAGTTACTGCCCCTGGTTGTATTTTAAAAGTTTGCACATAGTATCTATTCTGCTGATGCTGAGGTAAGGGGTTCAACCCCCACACCGGACAGTTGGACTAAAATGTTGACTTATCGTCCTTGACTTTGTGACGTAAATTACAAGTACCTCTGAAGTCAGAGTGGGTTCGCCTGATGGTGAGGGACACTGGTAATAGGAAAAGCTAATCCACACGCAAAATTAAGTCCAGTGCTAATAAAAGTAGTGTGTATGGACTACGCTTGAGTTCAAAGCGAGCGAGCACAATTTAAAAAAAAAAAAAATTGACACCATCACCTACCACTATTGGTCGTGCATCAAAGAAGATCTGCCACGAGAGCAAGAAGTCACCGGAGAAGAAAATGGATTGACGACATCAAAGACATATTTCAATCACACGGAATGACACTATCCAGTGCCTCCCATCGGGCGCTGGAGCGCCAACTAATCCTCCCCACGACCCTCGACGGCAAAAGTGAGAGATGATGATTATGTAAACAATTTGCTCTTCATTTTTAATTCCTTGTTTGAGACCATAGCCCAGTCTTGTATTCAAGTTTGTCATCTCTTCCCGACTGTGATTATTGTGAATAATCGACGCCAATGCACTAGATACAAACCCATAAATGCTCGGTCTCTTCCAGGTGAAGTCGACGACTGTGTATGTTGACTGCCACTTCAGTTATATTGTCTTCATGCATTTTGGAACCCACAAGGCAAACGAAATAGTGGGGTACCTAAAATATATGGAGAGAAGAATCACTGACAGAAGTGAATAATACTGGGAGGACATGGGGAGAGCTGGAGGAGATAACAACAGATTGGTCGGCTTGAGGTGGATGGGTTGAAGTTCTACACTACAATAAGGGATAAAGAGCAGAAGAACACCCAAGGCTACCGTCTCATCTAGAGTAAATCCTTCAGATTAGAACTAGGAATCGTGACAGTCCGGACTTCACTGCCGATCCTCCACGTCTTCTTGCGATGCCGTTCTAGTCCCAGCCAGACAGGCAGATCTTCAATTGGAACGCTTGTATGCTGGCAATTGCTGCTGATTAATCCAGTTGAAAGTTCTGGTTTCGACCGGACAATCTGAAGGCGTTCATCATGTCGAATATATCCAATGTCGGACGTTTTGACACAATACCAGCGCCAGCAAGCCCATCTGCTCTTCCACTGCCCACAATATCAACATGTTCTGGTAATAAGATTAACGACACTTGACATTCTGTGCGCCTTTGCAGCGAGTACGTCCCAAGATTGCTGGTGAGACGTACCTCAACTGTGAGACGTACATTCTCACTAACCCAGTCAGAATGCCATGGGTGTAGGCTTACTACTCCGGCCAAGGTTATGCTATTGTTACTATCAACACTTCCGTATGACTGTCTTCGCTGTAGATTGATTATACGCGCGGAACCGCCCACATCGTCGTTCATGGCCCGAAGTTCTACACTGGATGTTCCACTTCAATACACGTTATCAGGGAGATTAATCATGAACTGTGTCCTCACGCTCCAGTCTGTTACCTATTGCTCGCTTAGCGTACTCTGCAGCTCAGCTGTGGAACAATCTTCTACAAGAAATCAAAGACACCACCAATCTCTATACACACAGTCCAAATCTATTTAAACACTATATCAGAACAGACTTACATGCCCCCCCTCCCCTCCCCTCCAAAAAAATAAATAAAAATAAAGATTATCTCAAATGACTAGTATAATACCATTCCCTTAACTGTGGTACGTTACACCTACCTTCGCTAATTATAATTCATTCATTCATTCATTCATTCATTCATTCATTCATTCAGTAGCATGTCCCGTGTAGAACCTCGCTCCAATAACAACCGTTCGGAAAACTTCTCGGTCATAACTAAGATGTCCCGCGTCCGATACACCCATCTGGAGATCATCTGCCACATCCTGCACCCATCTTCTCTTTGGCCTTCCTCTTTCTCTGTTCCCGGTAATTTGTCCCTCTATTATTATTCTCTCCACTTTCATGCCGATTCAGGTGACCAAAATAATTCAATGTTCTTTGTTTTATGGTCTTTAGTAGCCAACCTTCTACAATATTCAGATCTTGTCGTATGGATGCATTTGTTCTTTTCTGTATCCAAGATATTCTTAGAACCAGTCAATAACATTTCTATTCAAAGGCATTTATGCGCTGCTCAGCTTGTTTAGTAAGTTCTAAGGTCTCACAAGCGTATTTATAATTGCCATGTTAAAAATTAGTTTTAGTGAGACGCGTATGATTGATTATTGCACGTTTTCCATGCGTTTTAATGCATAGTGTATCTGCTGTTGTCGTTGTAGTCTAAGATTAGCTTCGTAAGTGATGTATGAATGAAAAAATGTATGAGAGCAGTTGCCATCCATTGTGGACAAACATCTACAGCGCGAATTAGCCTGATCAGTCACATTCGTTACCGCCATGGGTTGCAGTTCTTATGCCTTTTTGTAGCACAATTTAACAAACTATCGTCTGTCAAAACGACAAGGTGCCAATGATGAGAGCAGCAAGATAAGAAAGGCAGAATGTCACACGGGCCTAACTTTTAACCCTTTTAAAATAAAGTTCGTTTGTTCGTTCGCTCCCTTCTGTCCATCCTCAATATTCCAATGATAGGTGCTTTCGAGACTCACAAATCAGCTCTTTCGTTTGGATAGCCCTGCAAAACCAATTGATTGCTATAATGTCTCAAAGGTTTCAGTGCTCCACATGTGACAGCCGCTAATGTTCCATCCATTCATTGTGAACTTTCCGGAGAGTGGACGAAGATTTGGAGACAGTAGTTGACTTTGTAGGTGTGGCAGTGGAAAGCCATTGCAGTGCAACAGTGATAGCCTCTACTCCATTCTCATACTGGAAGTTGCTCTCCAGTGACTCACATTAGCCCAGACACCTCACAGGTGACTGTTGCTGACGCAGGAAAGAAGCATCAGTGTACACCCCAGCGTCATCAAACCCCAGCGTGAGTATATGAATTATGTTGAAGCTAAGGATCTGCCACAAACTAAACATCTTGAGCTAAACATGCAAGAGTGGCACTGCTGCATCGATTGGTTGAATCAATCCTTTGGAAGACTGAGACTTAACTCCAAGTTCGATTCACTGACGTTCTGAAAATCTCTTTTATCTATCAGGGATTGATGCAACGACTTTTCTTCAGACCAGGTCCTAATGTACCATCGACACAGAGACTGTGTTGTTGGGCTCATTTTCCCGTCTCCACGCTCAAATAACAGCAGGATGTGTAATGCAGGTAATGCATCTTCACATCTGCAGAGACACATGCCGAGGCTAGCAATGTTAGTAGAACTGCTGACCTGGTCTATGAATGTGTCAGCCGCGCTTGAGGTGCCTCAGGGTCTTTGTCACTGTGAGACCTGGCCTGAATGTTGCAGCCTCGCCTGCCTCTGCTTGTCATCCTTCCCTTCTTCTTCTTCTTCTTCTTCTTCTTCTTCTTCTTCTTCTTCTTCATCTTTTTTCTTTTTCTTCTTTTTCTCCTCCTCCTCCTCCTCCTCTTCCTCCTTACCTTGATTTCCCCATCGGGGCATCTTTCCTCAACCAAACCAGGCCAAGCCGTCCTATCTTTTGCAATCCCCTGCGGCTCCCTATAAAGCGCCCCCCCCCCCTCCCCCCACAATTATACCTCTCTGTCTGTAATTCTCTTCTCCATGTGGTTTAGGTATTCCGCCATTTCGCTTGCCTTATGGGTTCCAATGCAAGGGATTGCCTAGTTATACTATCCTCAGGTTTTCTCCGTGTCATATCCGGCGTCTGCATTTTTTGTTCACTTCTTGGTTCCCTGGGATTCCTTTAGATCTCTCCATGAGCTCTACATTAGTCATTAGTCGCGGTTCCAACATCACAGCAAAGGGTCGTCCCCATTATGCTCCGTTCCCGTGCCAGTGAATATCACATAAAATGTTCCTCACTGCCCATGTGAAAAGTGGAAAAGACAGGAGTCTCGACAAACAACGGCCCGCTCAGGCACACTGTGCAAAATGCCACCGCCAGAATGTCACCACAAAAGTCCTCTACGAACAAAACAGTTCACCCCCGATGGAATTGGCTGTCACTTTCCCAACCAGATGTTCACCCACAAATTCTCGACGTTTCTAGATATTGCCGTCCCGTTTCTAGATGTTTTCTAGCCACCACTCCATTTTTCCTTCGAAATGTAGATCACGCAACAAAACAACCCCGAACAGACGCAAAGAAACACCTCACTGTACACAATGCCCTACATTGGTGAATTCTAATACCATTTTATCCCCACTATTCTGCGCATGCACGATTTAGTGAATGATTGTAGTTTCTTAGTAATTATGTTTTTTGTCGATGTTTCTGACCCACATAGTAGTACCGATTCAATACTTATGAATTCTAAATAAACACATACAGTATTGTTGACGCTCATAGAAGGAGAAGAAGGAAGTAGAGATTAGAGGGCGCACTAGACAATATAAAATTTCCTTCCTTCCTCTTCTATGAGCGCCAAAACAATACCATGTGTGTTTATTTGTGAAGTGTCTTAGTGGCCTCAAAGGGTTCCCCAGTTGATTTCTTACGAATTCTAAGTTTGGTGCTAAGTGTTACTTCCCTTGACTTCCGCAAGTTGCCTAATGCTATGAAAGCTTGTCTTGCCTGTTGTATTCTTAGTTTAACATCTCTGCCCCCCCCCCCCCCCCCCCCACATTGCTTCCCACACAGATGGATGATCCCGCTTCTTGAAGTGAGGTTCCCGGCGGTATTAATATCAGCTGTACACAAATAACCGTTTATGATACTGTGTGACGTACACTGGAAGGGGGATAATGCATAATACACATTTAAGCAAGTGTATAGTTAGTTGCTTCCCCTTGATGGTATTTTCATTTTGAAAAGTGAGAACTCATTCGCTGTGCGAGAACCGGCTGGTTAGTGTCGTTGATAGGGCTCTGCGCTAATACATTTATTAGCGCTGTCGAACTAGAGAGAGTTCGACGCCTGCGCTCATCATCCGCCAACATAGAGAAAGACCGGCCACATCCGTGCATGCAGACCTACATGTGGTGGCCCTATCGCACCACAGTCCCGTGACGAGAAACTGCTCCCGGACATGTGATCTTGTTTAACGAGAGCCTTCTGGCTTGGTAGTCATGGGTTTGAATCTCCACTGAGACAGATTTTTAAAAAATTATCTGAGTTTCCCAGGATGACACACCCTAACAATTTAGTTTAGTTTGGTACAGTCGACAGATCAACATCACTGGCACACGGTGTAACCCATAAGTGCTCCGTTCTACTCCTAACTCAAGCCTGAGTCCGGAGAATCTCAGCTCAGTGCACGAACTCCGTAGCACCGGCGAGGATCCTGAAATACTTTGGGGTAGATTTTTAACTCGAAATGTTGCCCGGGCTACGCCGTTACACTACTCTTTTTCCATTTCCAACTGCCAAGGGATGTTTTACGTGCACAACAATACACACGGGCGTCCGATTTCACTACCCAGAGACTAGGGGAAATTTTGTTACTAGAAGTCCACGTGAAAACATCCTGGCCCTCACTGGGGCTTGAACCTGGGACCTCCAGCACTCGAGGCAGACACCATACCCAGAGACCACTCAGTTCCCACCCTCTCCCTGATATTTTATTGGAAGGTAAAGGCGGCCACGTGATACTGTCACCATCAACCATCAAATGTCGATTGGTGTATAAAATATGCACCTCAGCACCATATGCTCAATACGCATTAGGACGTATAAATGGGTCCTTTACTGACTTTACATGCTAAATTTCACATTTAAATCTGTCTGGATGGGGATTAGAACATTAGACTACCGAGTCGGCGGAAAGCATGCCAACCCCTGTGCGACCTCAACTCCCAGCAGCAACTTATTCGGTCAGCTCTTTTCTATTTCCAACTACCGATGGATTTTTAAATTGAACAACCTCCACACGGGTCGTAAATTTTTGTCCATGTCCGAGGAGGCTGGACATCAATCCACTACCCTGGTTTCAGAGGGGTGGTCACCACAGTGTTCTTATGTGATACAAATTTTGGCAGTTCACAAGGTGAGTCTAGCCAGTTCTTCCATTACAACATAGAGACGGGCGTCCTACCTTCAAACCACTCCATTTTAATCTGTAATGGTATCTATTCCCCATATCGCTCGTCGTTCACCACGGGAGGGAAAGACTGGCCACTCGTTCCTTGGAAAAATCTGGCCAACGAAAATGTGACCGCCCTTATATTTGACATGCCACAGCAGGTTCTTGTACAGTGGTTAAGAGAACGAACGAACGAACGAACGAACAAACTTTATTTTCGAAGGTTAACAAATTGGGCACGCAGGCACGTCTTACATTCGGCCCTTCCATTCACTCATCTTTCGTTCATCAGTGCACAGTGCATTCAGAGAGAGAGAGAGAGAGAGAGAGAGAGAGAGAGAGAGAGAGAGAGAGAGAGAGAGAGAGAAAGGGGGGGGGGGGGAGGGGAAGGGAAAGACAGAGAGCGAGAGAGAAAGATAGAACGAGAGTGAAAAAAAGAGAGAGAAAGAACGAGAGTGAAAAAAAGAGAGAGAAAGATACAGATAACGAGAGAGATGGAGAGAGAAAGGGAATGAACGGGAGAGGGGAGAGAGAAAGATAGAATGAGAGAGAAAGAGCGAGAGAGATAGAGAGGGTGAAGAGAAAGAGAGATGGGAGAAAAAGAGAGAGAGAGGGACAGATACAGAAAGAGATAAAGAGATAAAGAGAGGAGATAGTGGGTGAGAGAGGGAGAGAGAGAGAGAGCGAGAGAGAGAGAGAGGGAGAGAGAGAGGGAGAGAGAGAGAGAGGGAGAGAGAGGGAGAGAGAGGGAGAGAGAGAGAGAGGGAGAGAGAGAGGGAGGAGAGAGAGAGGAGGGAGAGAGAGAGAGGGGAGAGAGAGAGAGGGAGAGAGAGAGAGCGAGAGAGAGAGAGAGAGAGAGAGCGAGAGCGAGAGAGAGAGAGAGAGAGAGAGAGAGAGGTGTTCATACTCGTAAACCACTCATAGAGCATCTGTACACTTTGACATATAGGCACTGGGGACTGAAGAAGAGCGTCATTGACTGTAGGCCTAAAGTAGCAACTGACTGCCTTCAAATCTGACCAGATGCCCACTGCAGCTTTTATAGCTCAATACATTTAGTTCAGTGAAGGCCACCAGGCATACAGATGTCATATCTAACTTATCCTGCTGTATGGAAGTCAATCATGGAATGTAAAGGAACAAATTAGGAAGATTTACAGGCAGCGGAGATGTGGTTTCCAAGACCAATGTTGCCAATACATTGGACAGCGAGAACAACTAAAGGACGAATGTTGCCAATACACTGAACAGCGAGAGCAACTAAAGGACGAATGTTGCCAATACATTGGACAGACAGAGCACGAAGGGACGAATTGTTGCCAATACACTGGACAGCGAGAACAACAAAAGGACGAATGGTGCCAATACACTGGACAGCGAGAACAACTAAAGGACGAATGTTTGCCAATCCATTGGACAGACAGAGCAAACTAAGGGACGAATGTTGCCAATACACCGGACAGACAGAGCAACTAAGGGACGAATGTTGCCAATACACCGGACAGACAGAACAACTAAAGGACGAATGTTTGTCAATACACTGGACAGCGAGAGCAACTAAAGGACGAATGGTGTCAATACACTTGGACAGCAAGAACAACTAAAGGGACGAATGTTGCCAATTCACCTGGACAGACGAGAGCAACTAAAGGACGAATGTTGCCAATACACTGGACAGACAGAGCAACTAAGGACGAATGTTGCCAATACACTGGACAGCGAGAGCAACTAAAGGACGAATGTTGCCAATACATTGGACAGACAGAGCAACTAAGGGACGAATGTTGCCAATACACTGGACAGCAAGAACAACTAAGGACGAATGCTTGCCAATACACTGAACAGCGAGAGCAACTAAAGGACGAATGTTGCCAATACATTGGACAGACAGAGCAACTAAGGGACGAAATGTTGCCAATACACCTGGACAGACGAGAACAACTAAAGGACGAATGTTGCCAATACACTGGACAGACAGAGCAACTAAGGGACGAATGTTGCCAATACACCTGGACAGACAGAGCAACTAAGGGACGAATGCTGCCAATACACTGGACAGCGAGAGCAACTAAAGGACGAATGTTGCCAATACATTGGACAGACAGAGCAACTAAGGGACGAATGTTGCCAATACACCGGACAGACAGAACAACTAAAGGACGAATGTTGTCAATACACTGGACAGCGAGAGCAACTAAAGGACGAATGTTGCCAATACACTGGACAGCGAGAACAACTAAAGGACGAATGTTGCCAATACACTGGACAGCGAGAGCAACTAAAGGACGAATGTTGCCAATACATTGGACAGACAGAGCAACTAAGGGACGAATGTTGCCAATACACTGGACAGCGAGAACAACTAAAGGACGAATGTTGCCAATACACTGAACAACGAGAGCAACTAAAGGACGAATGTTGCCAATACATTGGACAGACAGAGCAACGAAGGGACGAATGTTGCCAATACACTGGACAGCGAGAACAACAAAAGGACGAATGGTGCCAATACACTGGACAGCGAGAACAACTAAAGGACGAATGTTGCCAATCCATTGGACAGACAGAGCAACTAAGGGACGAATGTTGCCAATACACCGGACAGACAGAGCAACTAAGGGACGAATGTTGCCAATACACCGGACAGACAGAACAACTAAAGGACGAATGTTGTCAATACACTGGACAGCGAGAGCAACTAAAGGACGAATGGTGTCAATACACTGGACAGCAAGAACAACTAAAGACGAATGTTGCCAATACACTGGACAGCGAGAGCAACTAAAGGACGAATGTTGCCAATACATTGGACAGACAGAGCACCTAAGGGACGAATGTTGCCAATACACTGGACAGCGAGAGCAACTAAAGGACGAATGTTGCCAATACATTGGACAGACAGAGCAACTAAGGGACGAATGTTGCCAATACACTGGACAGCAAGAACAACTAAAGGACGAATGTTGCCAATACACTGAACAGCGAGAGCAACTAAAGGACGAATGTTGCCAATACATTGGACAGACAGAGCAACTAAGGGACGAAAGTTGCCAATACACTGGACAGCGAGAACAACTAAAGGACGAATGTTGCCAATACACTGGACAGACAGAGCAACTAAGGGACGAATGTTGCCAATACACCGGACAGACAGAGCAACTAAGGGACGAATGCTGCCAATACACTGGACAGCGAGAGCAACTAAAGGACGAATGTTGCCAATACATTGGACAGACAGAGCAACTAAGGGACGAATGTTGCCAATACACCGGACAGACAGAACAACTAAAGGACGAATGTTGTCAATACACTGGACAGCGAGAGCAACTAAAGGACGAATGTTGCCAATACCTGGACAGCGAGAACAACTAAAGGACGAATGTTGCCAATACACTGGACAGCGAGAGCAACTAAAGGACGAATGTTGCCAATACATTGGACAGACAGAGCAACTAAGGGACGAATGTTGCCAATACACTGGACAGCGAGAACAACTAAAGGACGAATGTTGCCAATAGATTGGACAGCGAGAGCAACTAAAAACTATTGCATTGAAGAGGGTTGTGAAAGTGGAGCAGTACATACAACTATAAGCAAGAGACAACAAAGTATCTTTGATCTTATAATGAGAAGATTAAAGTTAGTTGCATGTCTTTTACATGACGTCGCATTCAACCCCAACATTTTTGGTTATTTGTGATTTATTAGGCACGTTTACGTTCAGCAGTTTGCCATTGTTTCTGAACGACAGACGATAATACCATTACTAACATTCACACAAATCGGTAGACTTCCAAAGAAGTGGAACATATGTGTTAGCAGAACGCAGAAACAATACAACAAATACAACATAACATATGTGTTAGCAGAACGCAGAAACAAAACAACAAATACAACATAACATATATGGTAGCAGAACGCAGAAACAATACAACAAATACAACATAACATATATGGTAGCAGAACATAAAACAATACAACAAATACAACATATGTGGTAGCAGAACGTAAAAACAATATAACAATTACAACATATTTGGTAGCAGAACATAAAAACAATACAACAAATACAACATATATGGTAGCAGAACATTACAACATATTTGGTAGCAGAACGTAAAAACAATACAACAATTACAACATATATAGTAGCAGAACATAAAAACAATACAACAATTACAACATATATAGTAGCAGAACATAAAAACAATACAACAATTACAACATATATAGTAGCAGAACGTAAAAACAATACAACAACTACAACATATATGGTAACAGAACATAAAAACAATACAACAAATACAACATATGCCATTGCAAATGCAGAAACACCAAATGCAACGTATGTGGCAGTAGAATGTGAAAACAATACAACAAATAGAGGTGTCACAGCAGAAAACGGAAACAATAAAACAAATGAAACATGTCATTAGTAGAACGCAGAAACAATACAACAAATACAACATATGTCACAGCAGAACACAGAAACAATACAACAAATACAACATATGTCACAGCAGAACACAGAAACAATACAACAAATACAACATATGTCACAGCAGAACACAGAAACAATACAACAAATACAACATATGTCACAGCAGAACACAGAAACAATACAACAAATACAACATATGTCACAGCAGAACACAGAAACAAGAGAAGAAAGATAACTCCATGTCAGATACGTTTATGGAGAGTAGGGGCCTCATGCAGATGAAAAGAAAACCATTATCCACCCAAGCGACATTGCTGAAATCCCTTGCACGATGGTTGTTCGACATGAGATATTCTTGCCATTGGAGCAGATTTCACAGAACTGTATTCAAAGTACCATATATCCAGCTACTCGAAGTCATTGTGAAGTTGATGACTGGAGGAGTGGGTGGTTATGGTCTACGTACAGGCAGATAGGGACGGTGGCGAGGTCTCGCAGACTCCCAGGCATAGAATGATCTACATCAGGGGTGTCAAACTCAATTGCTCAGCGGGCCAAAACTCAAATCACACGTAAGGTTGCGGGCCGGAAAGAATAAACATTCAATAAGCCGAAAATTAAACCTTTTTTAAACAATAATAAAACATGTTAGTATACACATTTTCACTCTTATGTCAATTTGTCAGAGCACGATGTTTGGCATCTTTTCTTGGCTACAAGTTCGTTTATGTTGGGAGTAATGTTTTGTGTCATTGAGATTCTCATGATGGACTGCAAGTGTTCATCAGTGAGACGACTCCTGTGTGATGTTTTGTTAATCTTCATCACAGAAAACAGCTGTTCACACAGATATGTGCTACTAAATATGCTCAAGGTTCGAGCCGCATGTAGACGAAGCCGGAGCATCTCTTCAGGAATGAAACGAGTGAACTGTGCAGGCCCCACGGTGTCGTACTTTGCCTTTAGTGTCCCATTACACTGCAGCTCTATTAACTCCATCTGCAAATTTACAGGTGCAGTTTCCACATCTGTGGCAAATGGATAACGAAACAGCTGGAAATTACTTTTCTGTGCTTCAAAGTCACTAAAGAGCAGTGCGAACTCGGCGCGAAGTAAGCTAAGTTGTTCAGCAACATCTGCATTGGGAAACATCAGAGTGTTGACTTGGTTTAACATTGCCTGGCAACAAGAAAAGTGAGACAGGTTGCACTGGTGCATTTGTGTCTCCCATAAGCGCAGCTTCACTTGAAATGCCTTCACTGCATCATGCATATCAGTGATAATGTGATCCCGTCCCTGGAGCTGCAGGTTCAAGTCGTTGAGATGAGTGGTTATATCAGACAGAAACGCCAACTCACATTTCCACTTTTTATCACGAAAAACTGTGGAATCTTTTCCTTTACTGTCCATGAATTGACAGATTTCCTCGATCAGCTGGAAAAATCTACTGAGAACTTTTCCCCGACTTAGCCACCGCACCTCTGTATGATAAGGCATGTCACTGAACGCCGACTCTATTTCCTGCAAAAAGACTGAAATTGGCGGTGATTTAAACCTTTGGCTCTGATAAAGTTGACGGTTTGTGTTACAGTGCTCATTACATCTTCCATGTTGAGGACTTTACCACACAGCGATCCTTGGTGTATGATGCAGTGATATGCTATCAATTCACCAGTACAGTTCTCCTGCATCTTTAACCGCATCCTTCCAACTAGTCCACTTTTTGTTGTTGCCACACATCGCCGAAGCTCCATCTCTTGTCAGTCCAACGAGTTTGTCCCAAGGCAGGTTCATGTTGGTTAAACTTTGACATACGTTGTCAAAAATGTCTTTTCCTGTCGTTGTCCCATGCATGGATTTCATATCCAATATTTCTTCTGTAACATTCAAACTGGAGTCCACTCCACGGATGAAGATGGCGAGCTGTGCAGTGTCAGTCGTGTCATTACTTTCATCGACAGCAAGGGAGAATGCAACAAAGTCTTTGCCTTTTTCGATCAGCTGTGTTTTCACATCAGTGGCCATATCACAAACCCGATCAACAACCGTATTTCTGCATATATTCAGCCTCCCAGCGGTTTTGAAAGGCTCTGTTTTCAGAATCAACTTTTCTCTTGGCCATTTTAAAGGCTAGCTTTGATTTTAAAGGATTGTAAGTCTACCGACAGACGCTTGATTGATATCAGGTTAGCCGTAGCGGGAAAGTATGATGTAATATCCGGGCAATACACTACTTTCATTTTTTATGCGCCAATCCAAAACGAGCATCTGAACGCTGCTAGGTAACTATAACGATGAACACTAACTCACTACACAACTTTTATTTTCGCATATTCTGATCGAAGCGAGAACGGCCTCAGGTAGCCGATCATTCGGAAGGCTACTAATTAGGGAATTTGATTTGCACTTTATATCTTGACCATAAAAAAATATTTTTGCCTACAATTCTCTCTTGCGCCGAATATATTTGTACGTCGGTTGAGACCTCTCGGGTCTGATATGATTGTACGGCTGGCTGGATGTGGCCCGCAGGCCTTGAGTTTGACACATGTGATCTACATACTTTATATCACAAGGAAATTTGTGATCATTGTTGCCTTAACACATCTGATGCGTTGTCATTATTATCATCACCACCATCCTAATCTATGTCTGTCAGAGAAGAAGAAAGAGAATGAGGAGGAGAGAAGAAGGGGCAGAAGAAGAAGAAGAAGAAGAAGATAAGAAGAAGGAAGAACGAAGAAGAGAAGGAGTAGAAGAAAAATAGAAGAAGGAGGAGAGGACAAAGAAGAAGAGGAGGAGAAGAAAAAGATAAGAAGGGGGGAAGAGAATAAGAAAAGAAGGAGTAGAAGAAGAAGAAAAAAAGGAGGAGAGGGCGAAGAAGAAGAGGGGGAGAAGAAGGAGGAGAGGGAAAGAAGAGGAGGAGGGGAGAAGAAGAAGAAGATCAGTAGAAGAAGGAGAAGATCAAGAACAAGAGAAAGAGGAGACGAAAAAGAGAAGAAGGAGGAGAAGAAGGAAGAGAAGAAGAAGAAAAGGAGGACGAGGAGCATTAGCAGCAGCTGCAGTAGCAGAAGAAGAGGAAGAGGAAGAGGTAGAAGAGTGGGAGGAGAAACATCAGTAGCAGAAGAAGAGGAAGTAGTAGAAGAGTGGGAGGAGAAACATCAGTAGCAGAAGAAGAAGAAGGCAGTACTCCCAGTGACCTCATGCAAGCCCTCTATTGATATCGGGGTTATGAACCGGATACTTAGTCTTATCAGACAAGGCCAAAAAATGAAGGTCTCTGATATACTTTGAGCATGCTAAAACAATCTCTCGCAAGTTGGGCACGGTGAGGAGACTGGGGTCGCTTCCTGCTCTCACTTGATGGGAAGTGTGATAACGTTCTGATGTCACGTGATTGGAAATGTGATAACACACTGATGTTGTATGATGGAAAGTGTGATAACATTCTCATGTCGCATGATGGTAACTGTGATAGCATTCTGAGGTTGTATGACCGGAACTGTGATAACAGTCTGTCATCGTATGATGGGAACTGTGATAACATTCTGATGCTGTATGATGGGACGTATGATAACATTCTGCGTATGATGGAGCTATGATAAAATTCTGTCGTCATATGACGAGAACTATGATAAAATTCTGTCATCATTTGATGAGAACTATGATAACATTCTGGGATCGCATTATGGGACTTGTAACATTCTGGAGTCGTATGACGGGAACTGCGATAACATTGTGATGTTGAATGGTAGGAACTGTGATAACATTATGGAGTCGTATGATGGAACTGTGATGACATTCTGATGTCGAATGATTGGAAATTGGGTCGCTTCCTGGCATTGTGTGATTGGAACTGAGGTAACACCCTGCTGTGATATCAATGAAACTAGGGTCATTTTCTGATGTCGTATGGTGAAGCTGGGATCACTTCGTGGTGTCATATGGTGAAACTGGGGTTGCTTTCCGATGTCGTATGGTGAAACTGAGTTCACTTTCTGATGTCGCATGAGAAGCTGGGGGTCGCTTCCTGAAGTCGTATCGTGAAACTAGGGTCGCTTCCTGGTGTCGTTTGCCGTGAGCTGTCAGTTGTACGAATGGACGCGCCTGGCAACTTGTCTGTAGGAGAATGAAGAAAAGAACAGAAAAACAAATCAATAATGGATTAATACAATAAGCATTAGGTGCTGTGGCTGGGTGGTCTCTGGACGCATGTCTGCATGCCGGCCCGATGATAATGAGTTCGAAACGCATCAGGGGGAGGGGGGGGGGGGGGGTGTTCAAATCTGTAAAACTGTCTTAGGCTATCATGTCGACCGAGCTTAAAACTGGTACCAGGGAATCTTGTCAGAAGTAAAAGCGGCCGGTGTGACACTGACCACATCACCCACAGAGTACCAATTGGTCTATACCAGTGGTTCTAAACCGGTGGGGAATCTCCCCCCCCCCCGGGCGGGGGAATTTTAGGGTTTCCAGGGGGGGGATTAAGATTATTTCAAGATCGCGTAATACAAGAACCGATTATTTGATATTGTTTTTCCCTCCATACTTTACGGTTCTGTACTTCTCACCCTTCAGACATTCGTTTTATAGCGTAAGTAGGCCCGCAAATCACGTCTTATGTAGACGTCTAGACTTGTTCTAGTATGTTTTATTAAATTTAACTTCCATGTTTACTTATACCGTGTAGGGAAGGGTGGGGAGGGGGGATTTATAGGGATGAAATACGTAAAAGGGGTGGGGGGGGGGGGCGGGGAAAATGACATTCTAAACATATGGTAAAGGGGTGCATGGGCCAAAAAAGGTTTAAAATCACTGATCTAAACAAATATGGGTTTAGCATCATATTCCTCTAACACAGTGGTTCTCAACCGGTGGGGAATTCCCCCTCCCCCCTAGGGGTGGGGGGGGATTTTAGGGTTTCCAGGGGGGAATGAAGACCATTTCAAGATCGCGTTAATACAATAACCGATTACTTGATATTGTTTTTCCCTTCATACTTTACAGTTATGTATGTCTCATCCTTCTAAAATTCATTTTATAAAGTACTAGCTGACCCGGCCCGGCTTCGCCCAGTCCCTGGAGGGGATCTATCTATCTATCAGTCTGTCTGTATGTCTGTCTGCTTGTTTGTCTGTCTGTCTGGCTGACCCACCCCGGCTTCACCCAGTCCCTGGTGGGGAGCATCTCATTTAATTCATATAAGTAGTCATATAAGCTCCCGTTCCCGACTATCTGTCTGTCTGTCTGTCTGTCTGTCTGTCTGTCTGTCTGTCTGACCCGGCCCGGCTTCACCCAGTCCCTGGTGGAGAGCATCTAATTTAATTCATATACGTAGTCATATAAGCTCCCATTCCCGACTATCTGTCTGTCTGTCTGTCTGTCTGACCCAGCCCGGCTTCACCCAGTCCCTGGTGGGGAGCATCTAATTTAATTCATATACGTAGTCATATAAGCTCCCGTTCCTGACTATCTGTCTGTCTGTCAGTCTATCTGTCTGTATGAGCCGGCCCGGCTTCACCCAGTCCCTGGTGGGGAGCATCTCATTTAATTCATATAAGTAGTCATATAAGCTCCCGTTCCCGACTATCTGTCTGTCTGTCTGTCTATCTATCTGACCCGGCGTGGCTTCGCCCAGCTCCTGGCGGAGAGCCTCTCATTAAATTCACACAGTAACTTAAAAGTATGTCCTTCCACACACCATCCATTATTTTTAATGAAAACTGTTTTTAATCACCTACATGACTGTAGATAACTTCTTTAAGCATAAAATGATGAGTTACAATGTTATGCATTATGCATTATTTTTATGAAAACTTTGAAAATGCCTTAAAGATTATATCATTATTTATTATAACTCATATGCCCAAAAATAACTATAGACAAAGAGTTTATAAATCTTTGAAAGCGATGCAACAATATGACTATAAAGTATATAGAAATGTTATTAAACGTTATGCCCCTTTAAATAACTTTTCTAGAGTTAAGTCCCCTTGCAATATAGAAATATATAATGAAAAATGAAATATTACATTTTAGTAAGTAAGGAGCCGAAAAAAAAACTAAAACACTATGACAGTAAGTTGCACAGGAATGAAAGGAAAACGTGTAGAAAATTTCATCTCAATCGGATGGACCGTTTGCGAACGCATAAAGAACGGACGGAAATACATACATTGTGTTTTATGTATATAGAAGTAGACCCACAAATCATGTGGATGTCTAGACTTGGTTTAGTTTATGCTATTAAATTTACCTTGCATTTTTACGTATACTGGGTAGGGGTGGGGGGATTTTTAGATAGGAAATATGAAAGGGGGTGGGAAATGACGTTCTGAAAATACGGTGAAGGGGGGCACGGGCCAAATTTTTGATAGGAAGGGGGGGGGGGGATGACGTTCTGAAAATATGGTGAAGGGGGGCACGAGCCAAAAAAGGTTGAGAACCACTGCTCTAACACCTTAAGGCGGGTACAAGAGATCTTTAATTACTTTAAAAAAAAAAAGTTAGTTGCATATCCTTACAGGACGTCACAGTCAACCCCGGCATTTTTAGCTGTTTGTGATTTCTTGGAAAGTTTATGTTCAGTAGTTTGTCATTGCTTTTTGAACCTACTTATTTATAGTGAAATTCGAGGATGGTTAAAAGTAAAGGACGTGCGTGGTTAAACTTATATCGTCACAGCATATTGGTAAAGGGGGGGGGGGGGTAATTGTCGTGTTAGACCTCTTTTGTCTTGGCCAAACGGCACTAGACAGCTGATGTGGTACCAGCCAGTATCATGGTGACCGTTGTTAACTCCAGGATAAATGCACTAATACCTGTTTTATGAGACGAAATGGGAATGGGTTGGGGACGAGAAATTTGGTCATGAAAATTAAAATCTCAATAGGAGAGAAAATAAAGTAAAATGATAACTGCAAATTGATTACCTTGATATAGAAATATGTCTTCAAACAGGAAGTGAATCTGACCAAACTACGGTGATTTGTTTCATACATAATTTGTTTAAATATGCAGTGAATGTGATCTATATATTATGTTTTCTTTGAAACAGAATTATTTGTTAAAATATACAGTGAATTTGATACATACATGGTGATTTCTTTGATACAAAATGATGTGTTCAAATATGAAATGATTTCAATCAATGTTTGATGATTTCTTGGTTACAGAAAGATGTGTTAGAATGTGAAATAAATCTGTTCAATATATTGCGGTGACTTATGTAGAATTATGTGTTAAAATATGAAGTTTTTTTGTTTGTTCGCTGTTATGAACTGAAGCATATCCCACCGCAGGACTGATTTTTGCGTGTGGATTAGCTTTCCTTCTACCAGTGTCCCCCGCCAACAAGCGAACCCACTCCGACTTCAGAGGTACTTATAATTTAAGCCCTCAAGTCAAGGATGAGAATTCAACAATTTAGACCAACTGACCAATGTATCTGATTTATCTATGGTGGTTGTTCACATTTTCAATGAATGGGATCAATGCATGGTGATGTATTTGATACAAAATGATTTTTTTTTCAAATATGAAGTGAATATGATCAATCTATACTGATTTATTTGTTAAAGAATCATTAGTTCACATGATGAAGTAAATGTTATAACTCTATTATTAATTATTCACAGATGTAATCAATCTGATCAGTCTGTGGTGATTTCTTGTCTACAACATTATTTGTTCCCATATGAAGTGAATCTGAACAAAACATGGTGATATGACTGATAAAGACCAAGTGGAGGTAACACTACAACATTCCAGCTACTCACTTCGCGAGTGTCACCTCATGTAGAGGCTCGGATTTTGACTCCTGCTGCAGCTGCCATTGTGGCTGAGGTTCCTGGTCTCTGTTGGTCCTTACTGGAGATTCAACACTAAATATCCCAGACGATCTCTCGCTGTCAGCAGAGGAATCGTCATGAGGGTCGCAGTTCTCTGCCTCTAGTTGGCAGCCATTATTGTTCAAAGCACAGCTGAGCTGATTGTTATCCATTGGGCTCTGTATTTTAATTTGATGGGGTTCGTGAGTCGGGAGAAGGGTTGGTAAGATGCCTTCAGGAAGAACAGGTAATGGATGTGGCTCAAAGACTTTGTTGCTTAAGTAATTCTTCATACCAGGTCTACCTTGTTGTGGAGAACCATGGACATCTAATTCTTTTTCGACGGGTTTAAGGCCTTTTCGTTTATTTGAATTAGGATTACTACCAGGGTTCTCCTTGGGAGATTCTTGTTTCATTTTACCAGCGGGAACTGCACTTGTGTCCGACAGCCAGATGGAGTCGGTTGGGATGTTGGAAAAGGCTGCCTCGTTATTCGTGGTGGTTTCAGCTGTTGCCAGACATGGCATGCAGGTACCATCATGGAATACGTCATCGGAATCTCTGCTGTCGTCAAGACACTGTTCTTTGGCGTCATTGCCATGTGAAGCTTTAGAATTACCACTTTCATGCCTTACAAAGTGCTTTCTTGTCGCTGGAGCTTTGAATGTGCGAGCGTCTTCTGGAGAGGCTACTTGAGCAGTTGGGTTGACTTTTGAACTTGTTGCTTTAAAACTTGCGGACTTTGAATCCGCTATTGGTTTATGCATATGCTGAGACATGCGGTGGTTGTGGTCTCTTGACTGAAGAAAGCTAGCTGGCCTAGGCGAGGAAGACCCTGCCATAGCATGTCCTGTTTTATTTTTAGTAAGATCTGACCCCCGGATTAAGGACAAGGGGTCACGCTGCCCATCAGAAGATTGTTTAGAATGAGAAGAATGTTTAGAATTAGACGAATGTTTAGAATTAGAAGAATGTTTTAGAGCAAAGTCGATATTCTGTTTTGACAACATCGGTCCCCGGAGCGCTGCCTTTGGAACGACGAGGGTCAGAAGAACTATCCTGGTTTTCATTTGCATTATGTTCCAAATGATCTCCTTTATTCTTCTGCGTGGCATTATCATTATCAAATTTGCTGTTGTCATTCTTGTCACACAGTATAGATTTATTATCATATCTAGAAGTTTCTTCATGAAAGGAAGCTTTCTTGAAGTTATCCAGGCCTCGGGTAGCAAGATACTTTTCTTTAAAGCATTCCAGACACTCCACATACACCGGAGAGTTACAGTAGGCACAGGTCAGAATGCTGTCGATGCTGCAGCTGTGGGAAACCCGGCCGGCGAAGGACTCGGCTTTAGCCACGTCCGGCAGAGGGATGTCCAGGGCTCGCCGGCCAGTGTTGACCATCATGACGTCAGGAAGGGACATGGCTGCTGGGATGGCTTGCTGGAGGGATTTGCGCAGACTGTAGAGAAAAGCAATATATCGGGATCTTTATGGGTTTCATGGTATGTTGGGTGTTTGTTACAGGAGGAACGGCTATATCTTTATCCCCCCCCCCCTCGTCTTCCCTCCCATCATTTCCTCCTGCTCATTTTTAACCTCTAGATTACCCTTCTGCTGATTCTCCTACTTCTCATTTTCCTCATATTTCTCATTTTCAACCTCATTCTATTCTTCCGCCCCTTCCTCCCACTCCTCCTCTTTCTTCTGTTCTTCTTTCTTCTCCTCTTTCTTATCCACCATCACCTTCTCCTTCTTCTTTTTCATCATAACCTGCTCCTCTTCTCCCTTCACCGTCTCCTTCTGCTACTCGGTCTCCTCCCCTCTACTTCTTCTTCTTCTTCTTCTTCTTCTTCTTCTTCTTCTTCTTCTTCTTCTTCTTCTTCTTCTTCTTCTTCTTCTTCTTCTTCTTCTTCTTCTTCTTCAGTCCCCGAACTACGCTGCTCAATCTCTCCTAAATCCAGAGGTTGGCTCGGATTGTGTGGGTGGGTGATATGTGTGTAAGTGGGGGATGTGTGGGTGGGTGCGGGTTTTGTGTGTGGGTATGTGCAGGATATGTGAGTTGGGGGAATATGTGTGTGTGGGTGTTGGATATGTGGTTGGGGGATGTGTGTTTGGCTGAGTGGTTGGGGGTGTATGGGTGGGTGGTGGAGTATATGTGGGTGGGTGAGTGTTGGTAGGTTATGGGATGGGTGGAGAATGTGTGCGTGTGGGTGGGGAGATGTGTGAAGGTGGGGGGATGTGTCGGTGGTTATGGATGGGTTGTTGCATGCATGTGTGCCTGGGTTTGTGTGTGGGTGGGTGGGGATGTGTGTGGTGGGTGGGAGATGTGTGTGTGTGTGTGTGGGGGGAGATGGTGTATGTGGGGGTGTGTGTGGGATGTGTGGGTTGGGGATGGGTGGATGGATGGGGTCATGTATGTGCCTGTGGGTATGTGTGTGGTTGGGTGGTAGATGTGTGTACGCGGATGGATAGGGGATGGGTGGGGGGGTGGGTGGGGATTTGTCTCATAACATGGTAACATGCATTGTTTATGCTTACAACATTCATTTGACAATGTTTTTTCCCCTATGTGAATGCACTATGCACTGATGAACGAAAGATGAGTGATTGGAAGGGCCGAATATAAGACGGGCCTGCGTGCCCAATTTGTTACCCTTCAAAAATTAAGTTCGTTCGTTCGTTCGTTCGTTCATTCGTTCGTTCGTTCGTTCGTTCGTTCTTCTTCTTCTTCTTCTTCTTCTTCTTCTTCTTCTTCTTCTTCTTCTTCTTCTTCTTCTTCTTCTTCTTCTTCTTCCTCTACTTTTTCATCATTTTTTCACTTCTTCTTTTTCTACTACTATATATTCTGGGCGAAAGAAATAGCAAACTACTGAACGTAAACTTGCCCAGGAATCACGAACAGCCAGGGGTTAACTGCTACGTCCTGTAAATGATATGCAACTACCCTATGATAGTAGGCAGTACTACCTGCTTTCTGGTATCGCCGAATGTTGGACGGCGCCCCCCAAACCCAACACCCCACATTGTACCAACGGCCTCAGGCGGGGTAGCGACATTGGGAAGGTGCCTAATCCTGGTGCGAGTACATGCAACCTAAGATTAAATGTCATGGCACGGCAGATCAGGCCCTAAGCTTTGATCAGCACCCGGTAGAGGATGGAAGCTCCGACAGGCAGACAGTTAGAGCATTGCTTTGCTGATCCGACATCTTCTGCAGAATGTCTAGTTACAGACGTATTGGTGTTACCTTTCCTCTGGAGTAAACTAGGCAGGCCGAGAGAGGGATCATGCTGCATGGGCAACACATGGTCTCTGGAGTAAACTAGGACAGGCCGAGAGAGGGATCATGCTGCATGGGCAACACATGGTCTCTGGAGTAAACTAGACAGGCCGAGAGAGGGATCATGCTGCATGGGCAACACATGGTCTCTGGAGTAAACTAGACAGGCCGAGAGAGGGATCATGCTGCATGGGCAACACATGGTCTCTGGAGTAAACTAGACAGGCCGAGAGAGGGATCATGCTGCATGGGCAACACATGGTCTCTGGAGTAAACTAGACAGGCCGAGAGAGGGATCATGCTGCATGGGCAACACATGGTCTCTGGAGTAAACTAGACAGGCCGAGAGAGGGATCATGCTGCATGGGCAACACATGGTCTCTGGAGTAAACTAGGACAGGCCGAGAGAGGGATCATGCTGCATGGGCAACACATGGTCTCTGGAGTAAACTAGGACAGGCCGAGAGAGGGATCATGCTGCATGGGCAACACATGGTCTCTGGAGTAAACTAGGCAGGCTGAGAGAGGGATCATGCTGCATGGGCAACACATGGTCTCTGGAGTAAACTAGGCAGGCCGAGAGAGGGATCATGCTGCATGGGCAACACATGGTCTCTGGAGTAAACTAGACAGGCCGAGAGAGGGATCATGCTGCATGGGCAACACATGGTCTCTGGAGTAAACTAGGACAGGCCGAGAGAGGGATCATGCTGCATGGGCAACACATGGTCTCTGGAGTAAACTAGACAGGCTGAGAGAGGGATCATGCTGCATGGGCAACACATGGTCTCTGGAGTAAACTAGGACAGGCCGAGAGAGGGATCATGCTGCATGGGCAACACATGGTCTCTGGAGTAAACTAGACAGGCCGAGAGAGGGATCATGCTGCATGGGCAACACATGGTCTCTGGAGTAAACTAGGCAGGCCGAGAGAGGGATCATGCTGCATGGGCAACACATGGTCTCTGGAGTAAACTAGGCAGGCTGAGAGAGGGATCATGCTGCATGGGCAACACATGGTCTCTGGAGTAAACTAGGCAGGCCGAGAGAGGGATCATGCTGCATGGGCAACACATGGTCTCTGGAGTAAACTAGGCAGGCCGAGAGAGGGATCATGCTGCATGGGCAACACATGGTCTCTGGAGTAAACTAGGCAGGCCGAGAGAGGGATCATGCTGCATGGGCAACACATGGTCTCTGGAGTAAACTAGGCAGGCCGAGAGAGGGATCATGCTGCATGGGCAACACATGGTCTCTGGAGTAAACTAGGCAGGCCGAGAGAGGGATCATGCTGCATGGGCAACACATGGTCTCTGGAGTAAACTAGGCAGGCCGAGAGAGGGATCATGCTGCATGGGCAACACATGGTCTCTGGAGTAAACTAGGCAGGCCGAGAGAGGGATCATGCTGCATGGGCAACACATGGTCTCTGGAGTAAACTAGGCAGGCCGAGAGAGGGATCATGCTGCATGGGCAACACATGGTCTCTGGAGTAAACTAGGCAGGCGAGAGAGGGATCATGCTGCATGGGCAACACATGGTCTCTGGAGTAAACTAGGCAGGCCGAGAGAGGGATCATGCTGCATGGGCAACACATGGTCTCTGGAGTAAACTAGGCAGGCTGAGAGAGGGATCATGCTGCATGGGCAACACATGGTCTCTGGAGTAAACTAGGCAGGCCGAGAGAGGGATCATGCTGCATGGGCAACACATGGTCTCTGGAGTAAACTAGACAGGCCGAGAGAGGGATCATGCTGCATGGGCAACACATGGTCTCTGGAGTAAACTAGACAGGCTCGAGAGAGGGATCATGCTGCATGGGCAACACATGGTCTCTGGAGTAAACTAGGACAGGCCGAGAGAGGGATCATGCTGCATGGGCAACACATGGTCTCTGGAGTAAACTAGGACAGGCTGAGAGAGGGATCATGCTGCATGGGCAACACATGGTCTCTGGAGTAAACTAGGCAGGCCGAGAGAGGGATCATGCTGCATGGGCAACACATGGTCTCTGGAGTAAACTAGGCAGGCCGAGAGAGGGATCATGCTGCATGGGCAACACATGGTCTCTGGAGTAAACTAGGCTGGCCGAGAGAGGGATCATGCTGCATGGACAACACATGGTCTCTGGAGTAAACTAGGCAGGCCGAGAGAGGGATCATGCTGCATGGGCAACACATGGTCTCTGGAGTAAACTAGGACAGGCCGAGAGAGGGATCATGCTGCATGGACAACACATGGTCTCTGGAGTAAACTAGACAGGCCGAGAGAGGGATCATGCTGCATGGGCAACACATGGTCTCTGGAGTAAACTAGGCAGGCCGAGAGAGGGATCATGCTGCATGGGCAACACATGGTCTCTGGAGTAAACTAGACAGGCCGAGAGAGGGATCATGCTGCATGGGCAACACATGGTCTCTGGAGTAAACTAGGCAGGTCGAGAGAGGGATCATGCTGCATGGGCAACACATGGTCTCTACATGGGCAACACATGGTCTCTACATGGGCAACACATGGTCTCTACATGGGCAACACATGGTCTCTACATGGGCAACACATGGTCTCTACATGGGCAACACATGGTCTCTACATGGGCAACACATGGTCTCTACATGGGCAACACATGGTCTCTACATGGGCAACACATGGTCTCTACATGGGCAACACATGGTCTCTACATGGGCAACACATGGTCTCTACATGGGCAACACATGGTCTCTACATGGGCAACACATGGTCCTCTACATGGGCAACACATGGTCTCTACATGGGCAACACATGGTCTCTACATGGGCAACACATGGTCTCTACATGGGCAACACATGGTCTCTACATGGGCAACACATGGTCTCTACATGGGCAACACATGGTCTCTACATGGGCAACACATGGTCTCTACATGGGCAACACATGGTCTCTACATGGGCAACACATGGTCTCTACATGGGCAACACATGGTCTCTACATGGGCAACACATGGTCTCTACATGGGCAACACATGGTCTCTACATGGGCAACACATGGTCTCTACATGGGCAACACATGGTCTCTACATGGGCAACACATGGTCTCTACATGGGCAACACATGGTCTCTACATGGGCAACACATGGTCTCTACATGGGCAACACATGGTCTCTACATGGGCAACACATGGTCTCTACATGGGCAACACATGGTCTCTACATGGGCAACACATGGTCTCTACATGGGCAACACATGGTCTCTACATGGGCAACACATGGTCTCTACATGGGCAACACATGGTCTCTACATGGGCAACACATGGTCTCTACATGGGCAACACATGGTCTCTACATGGGCAACACATGGTCTCTACATGGGCAACACATGGTCTCTACATGGGCAACACATGGTCTCTACATGGGCAACACATGGTCTCTACATGGGCAACACATGGTCTCTACATGGGCAACACATGGTCTCTACATGGGCAACACATGGTCTCTACATGGGCAACACATGGTCTCTAAAATTCAACCCAGGCTTTGTGCTATGGAGAGGTTATGATGCCTTGTTTAGAAGCACAATAACTTTCGTAGGTTAAGACGGCAAGGTACCAGTATTTTAGTGATGGAGAAATGGATGACATTTGCTGCCTCTACTTTCATCACACTAATATTGAGTTGAACCAATCGTCATTTAGTTGTTTTAAAATTATTGTAATTTGTAAAGAGAGGTCAGCGTGGCAGACATGTTAAGAGCCCTGGCTCTGAAACTTCCTGTGCGCTGATGACGGGTAGTGGTTTCATTACATACACCGGTCAACTGTACTTCTCGTTCAGAAAGCCATGGCAAACTACTGGACGTAAAATCACACAGAAAATCCAGCTGGGGTTGATCGGACCGTCCTGCAACAGTCACGCAACGTTACAATTATGCAAACTTGCCCAGCACTTTGTGTTTGTGATTGTTTATATAAACACACAGACAAGTTTCGGCCACCAGGGTAATGTATAGATGTACTCACCTTTGCGACAACAAATCGTCCTTGACCTCCGCCCCAACGAAGTTGTTCTTGTGGCACAGTTGGTTGCGCACATGCACATATTGATGTCTCCGTCCAGCTGTGGGCGGGCTGTGAAGCAGACATTGTTACACCAACATCAAAACGGCGATATCGCATTAGATCAACCCCGTTATAACACCCCTCAATACACCAAGAATCCGCTTATAACACGAAGAATCCGCGGCTCACATGTGCCGACAGTTGCTACATAGATTAGTCAATAAATATAACATAATGTAGTTTGACTTCCACACAGTTCCTAGTGTTATAAAAGCTTCTCTAACCTTCCGTTTTCTTAAAGTATGGACAGAACCAAAATTGAAACCGAACCAAAATAAAAAAAAAAAGGTTTAGACATAAAATAAATGAATAGCGGAAAATGGGAAGTAGGGGTGTGTCACAGTTATGATTTAAAAGTTGTTAACATAACATCTCTACTTCCCATTTTCAGCCATTCATTTATGGTATGTCCAAACCTATTTTTATGGGCACTGACTCTCTTAATTCCGTCTCTCGAAGTGAGGCTTCACCCTGGGAGTTCTGGTTATCAGTTGCTTCATTTATTCTCATGATGTTTATATGTTCTGTAGGGAATTTTAAACTTCTCCCATCCTTAGCTATCCCCTGCCGTTCTGTTCCTGTCCTTCCCATATTGTTCATGTTTGTGTCCGCTTCTCTTCTCCGTGAGTATTTAGGTCTTCATCTATTTCTTTTAGTCGATGCCGTGGTGAAGGAGTTACGAACGCAATTCGTAATCCCACACATCACGTTTGAAACACAGCTGCGGGCGATTTGAAAGCAGAACGCATTGTACTGGTTTTTATATAATTGTATATGTGTCAGCTGTTCAGAAAGCAATGGCAAACTACTGAACGCTAACTTGCCAAGAAATCGCAAACAGCCAAATAATTCTTGGGTTGACTGCAACGTCTTGTAAAGGGTATGAAACTAACTTTTTATATTTCCTTGTGGGATATACCTCTGTCGTGTCGTTTAATCTCCTCCGTCACCTGTGCTGTTTTACCCGATCCGTAACTAAATTAGTTCTAACATCACATGTGCCAGTCCTGGAGATATTCCTAGGTGAAAAGGAGACAATCTACGGCCCGGACTCCTAATGGCTTTCTCCGCATGTCACCACAACTCTTCTAGAAGAGCCTCCATTCCACTTGGTTGGTTTGTGTATTCTTGTTTCGTTACCTCTAAACTTGTTCGTAATTGGTTGGCTTTTGTGGCTAAAGCTTTTCTATGGGACAAGGAAGACAACCCTCCTTCGTCGCCTCTTATGGACTGTTCCCAACAAGTGCTAAGAGATACATCCACTCACCTGAGGCGTGGTTGGTCTTCAGGCACCGCCTCCAGCGGCAGCAGTACCTCTTGATGCGGACGATGAGTGCCCGGCGAAGGATGACGTAGAGCCAGGGGTTCAGTGTTTGGTTGAGGCTGGCAAGTCTGATGGCAACTAGGCCAAGGGACGTCTAAGGTCTTGCCCTCTGTAGCCAAGGTCAAGGATATGTGAATCTGTGACCAAAATGTGTAATAATAACATCAGGAGCAGAAAAATAATAATAATAATAATAATAATAATAATAATAACATGAGCAGTAATAGAAATAATAATAATAATAATAATAACACCAGCAGCGGCAGAAATAATAATAAAAATAATAATAACACCAGCAGCGGCTGGAATAATAGCAATAATAATAACAACAGGAACAACAATAATAAGAGTCAATGCAAATAATCATTTTAATAGCTAACCAGCCAACAAACCAACCAACAAACCAGCCAACAAACCAACCAACAAACCAGCCAACAAACCAACCAACGAACCAGATAAGAACTAATCAACCAACCTATCAACCTGCCAACTAATGAGCTACTTAACCAACCAATCAGCCAACCAGCTAAGCAGTCAACCAATCAGCCAACCAGCTAAGCAACCAACCAATAAGCCAACCACCCAACCAATCAGCTAACCAGCTAAGCAACCAACCAATCAGCCAACCATTTAAACAACCAACCAATCAGCCAACTAGCTAAGCAACCAACCAATCAGCCAACCAGCTAAGCAGTCAACCAATCAGCTAACCAGCTAACCAACCAACCAATCAGCCAACGAGCTAAGCAGTCAACCAATCAGCCAACCAGCTAAGCAACCAACCAATCAGCCAACCAGCTAAGCAACCAACCAATAAGCCAACCAACCAACCAATCAGCCAACCAGCTAAGCAACCAACCAATCAGCTAACCAGCTAAGCAACCAACCAATAAGCCAACCAACCAACCAATCAGCCAACCAGCTAAGCAACCAACCAATAAGCCAACCAACCAACCAATCAGCTAACCAGCTAACAACCAACCAATAAGCCAACCAACCAACCAATCAGCCAACCAGCTAAGCAACCAACCAGTTAAGCAACCAACCAATCAGCCAAGCAGTTAAGCAAACAACCAATCAGCCAACCATTTAAACAACCAACCAATCAGCCAACTAGCTAAGCAACCAACCAATCAGCCAACCAGCTAAACAACCAAGCAGTCAGCCAACCAACCAACCATTCAGCCAACCAGCTAAGCAAACAACCAATCAGCCAACCAGCTAAGCAACCAACCAATCAGCCAACCAGCTAAGCAACCAACCAATCAGCCAACCAGTTAAGCAACCAACCAATCAGCCAACCAGTTAAGCAACCAACCAATCAGCGCATATATCCATGTGTATCTATGTACACGCCGTGTATGATTACTGGCTACTTTGTCTCCAACAGAATGTATCAAGGTATACCTTGATAACTGACCATCACATCATGAAAGCACTAACGTACTACAATCAAGAGGGTCGGCTTTATTGCACCCGGCATTATTCCATCTGGCCCAGTCTCTCTACACAAGGACAAATCGCCTGTCCAGATCACCGCACTTCCCCTTCTCTTCTTTCGTTCGCTGGAAATGTGTGTATATCTGCAATGTTGTCTTTTTTAGTTCACTCAGTGGTCCATAGAGTTTATCTTCCACTGTTGTTTCTCTACGCTAGAAGGTTTGCCTGTATATGTTGTATTTTGGGCAGTCTGAAGTATGTGATCTGCTGTTTGCGGCGTCAATCCACATGTGCGCAAGGCTGATTCACCAATCTTGAATTGTGTATACATGTGGTTGCGTAATCTATTGTGCCCTGTTCTGAGGCGCAGAATAATGGTTTGTTCTGTTCTGTCCTTAAGGTGGTAATTATCATGACCTGGTGTTGGTGGCTTTCCGATTGATTTGATCATTCTTTTCTTGTGGTGGTATGTTACAGGAGCGTCAGGTTGTTCAAACAACTCACCAAAAGCCCTCAATCCTAAGATATCCCATGCAGTTCAACCTATATCCTCACCGTATTCATTTCTGTTTACGTGTTTTAGATCTTCCTCTGTTTTGTTTGCCGTGTGTATTCCAGGCAAAGTCCCTTTCTAGATATACTATTATATAGCAGGTAGTCTTAATGTATATCCTATCCAACCCCAGAGTCTTTTCTTCACCTCTTGGTCCACTGGTGTTTGCCTGGTTCTCTCCACGAGCTCCACATTGATCCACTGGTGTTTGCCTGGTTCTCTCCACGAGCTCCACATTGATCCACTGGTGTTTGCCTGGTTCTCTCCACGAGCTCCACATTGATCCACTGGTGTTTGCCTGGTTCTCTCCACGAGCTCCACATTGGTCCACTGGTGTTTGCCTGGTTCTCTCCACGAGCTCCACATTGGTCCACTGGTGTTTGCCTGGTTCTCTCCACGAGCTCCACATTGGTCCACTGGTGTTTGCCTGGTTCTCTCCACGAGCTCCACATTGGTCCACTGGTGTTTGCCTGGTTCTCTCCACGAGCTCCACATTGGTCCACTGGTGTTTGCCTGGTTCTCTCCACGAGCTCCACATTGATCCCCTGGTGTTTGCCTGGTTCTCTCCACGAGCTCCACATTGATCCACTGGTGTTTGCCTGGTTCTCTCCACGAGCTCCACATTGATCCACTGGTGTTTGCCTGGTTCTCTCCACGAGCTCCACATTGGTCCACTGGTGTTTGCCTGGTTCTCTCCACGAGCTCCACATTGGTCCACTGGTGTTTGCTGGTTCTCTCCACCAGCTCCACATTGGTCCACTGGTGTTTGCCTGGTTCTCTCCACGAGCTCCACATTGGTCCACTGGTGTTTGCCTGGTTCTCTCCACGAGCTCCACATTGATCCCCTGGTGTTTGCCTGGTTCTCTCCACGAGCTCCACATTGGTCCACTGGTGTTTGCCTGGTTCTCTCCACGAGCTCCACATTGGTCCACTCGTGTTTGCCTGGTTCTCTCCACGAGGTCCACATTGATCCACTGGTGTTTGCCTGGTTCTCTCCACGAGCTCCACATTGATCCACCGGTGTTTGCCTGGTTCTCTCCACGAGCTCCACATTGATCCACCGGTGTTTGCCTGGTTCTCTCCAAGAGCTCCACATTGATCCACCGGTGTTTGCCTGGTTCTCTCCACGAGCTCCACATTGATCCACTGGTGTTTGCCTGGTTCTCTCCACGAGCTCCACATTGGTCCACTGGTGTTTGCCTGGTTCTCTCCACGAGCTCCACATTGGTCCACTGGTGTTTGCCTGGTTCTCTCCACGAACTCCACATTGATCCACTGGTGTTTGCCTGGTTCTCTTCACGAGCTCCACATTGATCCACTGGTCTTTGCTTGGTTCTCTTCACGAGCTCCACATTGATCCACTGGTCTTTGCTTGGTTCTCTTCACGAGCTCCACATTGGTCCACTGGTCTTTGCTTGGTTCTCTTCACGAGCTCCACATTGATCCACTGGTGTTTGCCTGGTTCTCTCCACGAGCTCTACATGGGTGATTCTGTTAATCCAAGTTATTACAAGGGCAACTACTCACCATCAGCGGGCCCCAGCAGACGGCAAAGATGGTGGTGATGGCGCACATGACAACAATCATCTGCAGCTCTATGTCCTTCTGTTTCCGTCTGCGTACCGCCTGAAGTGGACAAAGAAACACATCAATGTGGGATATGCCTTCATATAGGGGACAAGAGAGCACATCAATGATAGGTACGTCTTCATATGAGAACAAGAGAGCACATCAATGATAGAAATGTCTTCATATGGGAACAAGAGACACATCAATGTGGGATATCTCTTCATATGGGAACAAGAGAGCACATCAATGTGGGATATCTCTTCACATGGGAACAAGAGAGCACATCAATGTGGGATAAATCTTCATATGGGAACAAGAGAGCACATCAATGTGGGATATTTTTATATTTTTTATATTTATCCCATCAATATGGGATAAATCTTCATATGGGAACAAGAGACACATCAATGTGGGATATCTCTTCATATGGGAACAAGAGAGCACATCAATGTGGGATAAATCTTTATATGAGAACAAGAGAGCACATCAATGTGGGATAAATCTTCATATGGGAACAAGAGAGCACATCAATGTGGGATATCTCTTCATATGGGAACAAGAGAGCACATCAATGTGGGATAAATCTTCATATGGGAACAAGAGAGCACATCAATGTGGAATAAATCTTCATATGGGAACAAGAGAGCACACCGATGTGGGATAAATCTTCGTATGGGAACAAGAGAGCACATCAATGTGGGATAAATCTTCATATGGGAACAAGAGAGCACATCAATGTGGGATATCTCTTCATATGGGAACAAGAGAGCACATCAATATGGGATATCTCTTCATATGGGAACAAGAGAGCACATCAATATGGGATATCTCTTCATATGGGAACAAGAGAGCACATCAATGTGGGATATCTCTTCATATGGGAACAAGAGAGCACATCAATGTGGGATATCTCTTCATATGGGAACAAGAGAGCACATCAATGTCGAATAAATCTTCATATGGGAACAAGAGACACATCAATGTGGGATAAATCTTCATATGGGAACAAGAGAGCACATCAATGTGGGATAAATCTTCATATTGGAACAAGAGAGCACATCAATGTGGGATATCTCTTCATATGGGAACAATAGAGCACATCAATATGGGATATCTCTTCATATGGGAACAAGAGAGCACATCAATATGGGATACATCTTCATATGGGAACAAGAGAGCACATCAATGTGGGATATCTCTTCATATGGGAACAAGAGAGCACATCAATATGGGATATCTCTTCATATGGGAACAAGAGAGCACATCAATATGGGATATCTCTTCATATGGGAACAAGAGAGCACATCAATGTGGAATAAATCTTCATATGGGAACAAGAGACACATCAATGTGGGATAAATCTTCATATGGGAACAAGAGAGCACATCAATGTGGGATAAATCTTCATATGGGAACAAGAGAGCACATCAATGTGGGATATCTCTTCATATGGGAACAAGAGAGCACATCAATATGGGATATCTCTTCATATGGGAACAAGAGAGCACATCAATGTGGGATATCTCTTCATATGGGAACAAGAGAGCACATCAATATGGGATACATCTTCATATGGGAACAAGAGAGCACATCAATGTGGGATATCTCTTCATATGGGAACAAGAGAGCACATCAATATGGGATAAATCTTCATATGGGAACAAGAGAGCACATCAATGTGGGATATCTCTTTATATAGGAACAAGAGAGCACATCAATGTGGGATAAATCTTCATATGGGAACAAGAGCACATCAATGTGGGATATCTCTTCATATGGGAACAAGAGAGCACATCAATGTGGGATAAATCTTCATATGGGAACAAGAGAGCACATCAATGTGGGATATCTCTTTATATAGGAACAAGAGAGCACATCAATGTGGGATAAATCTTCATATGGGAACAAGAGAGCACATCAATGTGGGATATCTCTTCATATGGGAACAAGAGAGCACATCAATGTGGGATATCTCTTCATATGGGAACAAGAGAGCACATCAATATGGGATACATCTTCATATGGGAACAAGAGAGCACATCAATGTGGGATATCTCTTCATATGGGAACAAGAGAGCACATCAATATGGGATAAATCTTCATATGGGAACAAGAGAGCACATCAGTGTGGGATATCTCTTCATATGGGAACAAGAGAGCACATCAATGTGGGATATCTCTTCATATGGGAACAAGAGAGCACATCAATGTGGGATATCTCTTCATATGGGAACAAGAGAGCACATCAGTGTGGGATATCTCTTCATATGGGATAAAGAGAGCACATCAATGTGGGATATCTCTTCATATGGGAACCAGAGAGCACATCAGTGTGGGATATCTCTTCATATGGGAACAAGAGAGCACATCAACGACAGATATGACTTCACATGAACGGGTAGGCAAGCAGACAAGCAGATATGAAACCAGCCCGACAAACAGGCAGGACAGACATACAAACATACATGAAACCAGACACACAGGCAGGAGGCAAACAGACAGACGTGAAACGTAAAAGACAGACAAATAAACAATATATGTAGCCAACACTCTACAGACAGACAGACAGACAAACAGACAGACAGACAGACAGACAGACAGACAGACAGACATGATATGAGACAGACAGATAAGCACATTTGAAGCCAGCCGAACAGACAGCAAGTAGGCAGGTGGGTGGGGGGAAGTACAGTCATACAGAAAGACATGAAATAAGACAGACGGTCAGACAAACTTACCTCAAGCCAGCGATACAGACAGACAGGTATGAGGACAGACATACAGACATGACAAGAGACACATACAGCCATGTAACTAGACACAGACAAACATGACATGAGACACAAGCAGACATGTAACGAGACACAGACAGACATGTAACGAAACACAGTCAGACATGTAACGAGACACAGACAAACATGACATGAGACACAGACAGACATGACACGAGAACAGACAGACATGTAACGAGACGAAGACAGACATGACACGAGACACAGACAGACATGTAACGAGACGCAGACAGACATGTAATGAAACATAGACAGACATGTAACGAGACACAGACAGACATGTAACGAAACATAGACAGACATGTAACGAGACGCAGACAGACATGTAACGAAACACAGTCAGACATGTAACGAGACACAGACAAACATGACATGAGACACAGACAGACATGACACGATACACAGACAGACATGACACGATACACAGACAGACATGACACGATACACAGACAGACATGACACGATACACAGACAGACATGACACGATACACAGACAGACATGACATGAGACACGGACAGACATGACACGATACACAGACAGACATGACATGAGACACAGACATGACACGATACACAGACAGACATGACACGATACACAGACAGACATGACACGATACACAGACAGACATGACACGAGACACAGACAGACATGACATGAGACACGGACAGACATGACACGATACACAGACAGACATGACACGATACACAGACAGACATGACACGAGACACAGACAGACATGTAACAAGACACAGACAAACATGACATGAGACACAGACAGACATGACACGAGACACAGACTGATATGTAACAAGACACACACAGACATGACATGAGACACAGACAGACATGACACGAGACACAGACAGACATGACACGAGACACAGACAGACATGTAACAAGACACAGACAAACATCACATGAGACACAGACAGACATGACACGAGACACAGACATACATGACACGAGACACAGACAGACATGACACGAGACACAGACAGACTTGACACGAGACACAGACAGACATGACACGAGACACAGACAGACATGACACGAGACACAGACAGACATGACACGAGACACAGACAGACATGACATGAGACACAGACAGACATGTAACAAGACACAGACAAACATGACATGAGATACAGATAGACACGACACGAGACACAGACAGACCTGCTGCCGCTGCGTGTCGTCCATCATGACGTCGGCGATCATGACGCTGCTGTTGCTGTGCTTCCTCCGGTAACCTCTGACCCGAGCCAGGGTCATGACCACCATAAGGTTACAGGTCACCATGACGAGGATCAGCAGGAGGTTGAGGCTGGAGTACAGGTACCCGTAGGAGGCGTGCACTGGGTTGTGCGTTCTGGTGACAATTACATTCACTCATTCAGTGTCATGGGATAATTTATCGTCTTAAGCGACTGCCCATATCTGCCTTGAGCATATATATCGCCAACATACTGTCATTGCATTATAATACAATATGTCTGCTACAATATTAACAACTTTCAAGTCACATCCCATTTTCCGCCTTCTATTTTTGGTAGCTCAACCTACTTTTTGTCTGGCGCTGAGCCTGTTATAGGGTAGGGGCGATTAGAATAACGTCGTAAGGGAATAGTAGTTTGGGGGTACAAGTGGTTAGAGTTATGCAAGTTGCGGGACAGTTGTATATTATATTTATTTTATGTTCTGTGTTTTTCATCTTACACGAGCTATTTTTTGTTATATTGATTCTTGTTCACATCTCTCAAAGACACCTCCAGTCAGATGTTACCACTGTGCCAAGTTAGTTGTACCAATTCACTTATTTACTAAATAAACACAACTGTATTGTTTGGCGCTCAATGAAGTAGAAGACAGAAGTAGAGACTAGAGAACGCACTAGACAACATAAACCTGTTGAACTGATTCAGTGACAAACAAAAAGTTCCAGGGTAAGTTAATAAGTAAGTCACAAATGGCTGTTGAAATATAATTAACTATGATAACAACTTGAAATCAGTTAATTTTTATACATACATTGTCCCTTTATTTCTCAATATAATTTCCACCAACATTGATGCATTTATCCCATCGTTTTATCAGTCCTCTCAAACCGGCTGCACTAGAACTGCGTGCTTTGTTATCATTTAACTGCATCCCACAGAACTGTGTGACTTACTTATTGACTCACCCTCGTAACTTTTTCTACCCCGATATCCACCGCTTTACGGAAAATCGCTAGGGGCTAAGTCCACTGAAAACCCATCTTGGAGTGGAGACATTTCGCGAGTGACGCCGAAGTTGAATGTCAAGTGAAAACGTTGTTTAGAAAACAGAGCACGCAGTTCTATGCAGCTGGTTTGGGAGGACTGAAATATTATCCGTCCGCACTGAATCGGCCAAGTGCGTCCCCATTTGCCAGGATGTTACATTGTGGTATTGCTGATGGTGAGGGAACGGGTTCAACTCCTACATCGGTCAATTGGACTAAAATGTTGACTTCTCATTTTTGACTTGAAGACATAAATATCAAGTACCTGAAGTCGGAGTGGGGTCACCTGACGGTTCATTCTATCACACAATCTATCACACACTCACTCACTCACTCACTCATTTAGTCAGTCACTCACTCACTCAGTCATACACATGCTTTCTTTTTTAAAATTCTTCCTCTCTTTCTGTTCCCCCCCCCCTCTCTCTCTCTCTCTCTCTCTCTCTCTCTCTCTCTCTCTCTCTCTCTCTCTCTCTCTGTCCATCATTTCCCTCCATCTCTCTTGCTATCTCTGCTCCCTTTCTCTTTCTTCCGTCTCTCTCTCTCTCTGTTTCGGTTTTCACTCTCCTCTTTATCTCTCTCTCTCTCTCTCTCTCTCTCTCTCTCTCTCTCTCTCTCTCTCTCTCTCTCTCTCTCCTTCTTTCTTTCCTAATTCTCTCGGCCTGTTCCTCCCTTCACTTCTACTTCTCTCTAGTTCACTCCATTTTCTCTCTCTCTCTCTCTCTCTCTCTCTCTCTCTCTCTCTCTCTCTCCATCATTTCCTATCATCTCCTTTCTCTTCCTCCCCATCTCTCTTTCTCTCCCTTTCTCACTCATCCCCCCCCCCCCCCCCTTTTCTCACTCACTCTTTCTCTCTCATATTATACCATCCCACGCGATTGTCTTGGTAATTAAACCGGCCGGATTCTATTAGTGCTGGCATTCTTGTGCTAATTTATTTATTCTGACACATTTGGCGTCTCGCACTATTTGTTGTCACGCACGCCATATGTATTGATCCGCCAACCATATTGTATGTCCGAACTTTCTAGCAGTTCCAATGAATATTTCATGGCATTCCTATAGTGTTTGCTTGTATGGTCCTCAAACTCCCGGAGATCACCACAATCGGTAAATATATATCGTAACGAAACATTCCAATGTATTGCTTATATTCTATTACCGGCAAACTACTGAGCGTAATCTTGCCAAGAAATCAACAATCAGCTGAAAGATGCTGATGTTGACAGCGATGTCCTGTAAAGGATATGCGAATAAAAAAACAATTCTATTACCGAGATCTGGGGAGAGACATGAACGCCTACGCCATTTGGCACAGCACAAGATGATTAAGGTATGCATTATTGTAGACCTGTGAAACATTCGGCGCAATGAATGGGTAATGGCCGGGTGGATAGTTGGATCATTCATTCATTCATTCATTCATTCATTCATTCATTCATTCATTCAGTAGCATGCCTGCAGAACCTCGCTCCCATAACAACCGTCCGGAAAACTTCTCGGTCATAAGCAAGATGTCCCGCGTCCGATACACCCATCTAGAGATCATCCGCCACATCCTGCACCAATCTTCTCTTTGGCCTTCCTCTTCCTCTCTTCCCATGCATATACCCCTCCATGATTAGGGAGTTGATGGATAGATGGATGATTGGTTGGGTGGATATAGCAACTGGTGAGTTAGTGGATGTGGGAAATAGCTGAGTGCATGGTTGGCCCAACAGAAATTTGACAGAGATGACATTTGGGTAGAACTGAACGTGAATAGCAGAAATATTTAGATAAAATGGCGGGTAGACGGACAGATGGACATAAAGTGACGCACAGTCAGGCACGAGACACAGACAAACATGACACGAGACACAGACAGGCATGACACGAGACACAGACAGAACGACAGATAGACAGGGTGGTCGGCAATACGACAGACATGTAGACATAAGGAGAGGCAGACAAATAGGGATTGAACTAGAGACTGACTAAATGACTGATTGATTGACTGACCGACTAACTGATTGACACACTGACTAACTATCTGATTGAATGACTGACTGACTAATTGACCGAATGACTAAATGACTGATTGAATGACCGACTAACTAACTCTCTGACTGACTGACTATCTCATTGATTGACTGGCTGTCTGATAGGCTGACTGACTGAATCACTGACTAGAAGACCACCGCTGATAAACAGAATAAAGTTGTTATTTCTAAGCACATCACGTGATCTCCCATGTAATATGCAAGCAGTCAACCATGCGTCAGCTCCACATCAAAGGTTGGAGACACTGAAACCCAAACACCTCCCCCCCCCCCCCCTGCCGTCGCATACCCGTTCACACTGCCGTTCGTTCATCTCTTAATGTTAACTTCCCACTTGTATCACTGTCTACCTCTTGCTCGCCTATCTTAATCTTTTCCGTCTATTAGTAGCAGGATTTTTTTTATATAAACATAAAGTACAATGCCTTTTAATGTTTCCGAAATAAATATTTCACGTGTTTCTTGTTTTATTTATGTCATTACCTTTCTTTTACTTCCTTTCCTCGGTAGAATCCCTGCATTTGATTGTTTTTGTGTTTAAGAAAAACGACATTTTCTTCAACACGTCCACGTTGCCAAGGTCTCAATTTGACGTCCTAATTGCTTGTTCATTGTAAAGGCTTCGGCGCTATGTATCAGTCTCTATTTATACGAGTAGATGTGTAATAACGGTCGATGGCCGAAGTGAATGAAGTAAACTGGAAATAAAACCGAGAATAGTAATGGCCAAAAACATTTTCCAAAACATAATACATACACAGGCACACAGGTACACACGCACGCACGCACGCACGCACACACACACACACACAGACATGCACGCACGCACGCAGGCACACAACCCACACACACACACACACACACACATAATATAGTTTTTGGTCATTCTTATTTTCGTCTTTATTTCCATTTTACCCCACTGCGGTTATGGTCCCTTACTACCTGTCCATCACTACCAGGGGACGCCTGTTACTTGTTCTAGTGCAGTGGTTCTCATGTGGGGAATTTCCCCCCCCCCCCCCGGGGGGATTTTTAGGATTTCCAGGGGGGGGGGGGAATTAAGATTATTTCAAGATCGCGTTAATACAAGAACCGATTACTTGATATTGTTTTTCCCTTCATAATTTACGGTTATGTACGTCTCACCCTTCTAAAATTCATTTTATAAAGTAAGTAGACCCACAGATCATGTTTTATGTGGACGGCTAGACTTGTTTTAGTATGTGCTATTAAATTTAGCTTCCATTATTACGTATACTGTGTAGGGGCGGGGGCGGTGGAGGAGGATTTTTAGGTAGGAAATACGAAAGGGGGGGGGGGGGAATGACGTTATGAAAATATGGTGAAGGGGGGCAAGGGACAAATTTTTAGTTAGGAAATACGAGGGGGGGGGGGGGGGGCGAATGACATTCTGAAAATATGGTGAAGGGGGGCACGGGCCAAAATAGGTTGAGAACCAATGTTCTAGTGTTTCCACATTTGCCGTGATCTTCAATGTTGGCAACATCTTTCCAATGGTAATTATCTAGTTTTCGTTGTTTAAAAAAAATAAATATTTATATATATAATTTTATAAAAGAAGATGGAAAATGTCTAAAGTAAGTGAAATGTAGAAAAGCCAAAGAAAAGGCAGCATTTCACAATATGAAGATTATTATGTGTAATATGTTTTTGTTAATCGACACGAGAAAAAGAACGAACGAACGAACGAATGAATGAAGTTATTGTCATTCGGCCCTTTCAGCCACTCATCTTTCTTACATTAATTATCAATTGTTCATGTTACATTCACATGAACAAAAAAAATGTCAAATGACAGAGTTCTTAAAAGCTATTTCGAGCCAATCTTGATGTATGGAAATGAATAAGGACAATTAAGAGACTTGTAAGGAATTATGTGCAGATTTGTGATTTTATAGAAGAATGATGGGATTACCATGCACAGATAGAAAACGTAATGACGATGGAGGTATTCTGAAAGAAGTTAACTCACAAAGAGAACTGGGTACTCGCATCATAAGGAGACAGTCAACGTTATTTGGGCGTGTCATACATAAGATGGGGAAAGCTGGAGTATGTCGTTCGAAATAGAAAGGTAAAGGGGATGAGAGGCAGGGGAAGATAAAGAGAGAAGATGCTGGGCAGTTTGATATTCTGGCATGGAGGAACGTCTATTAAAATGACAAGCAGTACACGAGACAGAAGTCTGTGCACAGACATGATCACCAACGCCACACGGCATGGACTATAAGAAGAATAGCTTATCCACACTGCCTATATTACTTGCTTAGAAAGAGAGTGAATAATGAGGCGGTCACTGCAGCTTTCCGCTGAATCGAGAATAGGACACACACACACATCGTGATTGTAACTGACTCAGAAAGCATGTTGAGGAAGGTGAGGACAGGTATGCTTCGTGCAGAGTGGCTTGCTTCGCTTCGGAGGTCACGGGTGGACAAGCATCGCCTGGATCTTTTCTCCGGGGCATGCCGGTGTGCTGAGGAATGAACAGGCGGATAGATTGGCTGGCTCTGCAAAACTTGGTGGGGTATTGATGCATGACAAGGCAGACGTGGTTGCGGCCTTGTGGGAGCACGTGTACACCTCGGAGGAGCAAATTGATCATCATGGTCTGGTAAGAATGAGGCAGCGAAGAGTTATGAGGAGATCAGGCGGACGCTCGACGCTCAGAGGAAAGGCGAGATAGACATATAATCAGATTGCTACTGGTACTATTGGTGTTGGAACTCTTCGCTGGCTGCTAAGGATGGGGACTCAGTGCCTATGGGAATGCCCCGAATGCTGTGATTTCGGCTCCTAGATCAATCAATCAATCAATCAATCAATCAATCAATCAATCAGAGAGTGAATAAGTGAGTGTGTAAGTGAGTATGCGAGTGAGTGAGTGTGTGAGTGTGGAGTGAGGAAGGGAGTGACTGAGTGAGTGAGTGAGTGAGTGAGTGAGGAAGGGAGTGAGTGAGTGAGTGAGGAAGGGAGTGAGTGAGTGAGTGAGTGAGTGAGTGAGGAAGGGAGTGAGTGAGTGAGTGAGTGAGTGAGTGAGCGAGCGAGCGAGCGAGCGAAGGACCCCTATACACTCATTAAGGAGCACTAGACACACAGTGCTACACACATTCGGATAGGCCAATGGGCACTCGGTGGCTACATGTCCGTACCAGTGCCGGGCTGGTCGACCTTACTTTCCATTGTAGACTACTAATTTTAGAATAGATCAAGCTGGGAGCCCAGGGGTAGTGGGTTCACTCCACACACCTGACAGTTAGCATAACCGGACGCCGGCAGTCCTCTCATCTAGGCAGTTGTACCAAACAAGGTCATTTGTAACCGAGCGTGGCTCCTCATCCTGGTTAAGCTAGCTAAATTGATTAGACAAATTAGACGTAGACAGTCACAGTTTTTTTTTGGTCACGTTATGAAAATAAATAAATTGAAGAACTTGGTGACAACTGGCAAGATCGAGGAGAAGAGAACAAGGTGAAGGCAGAGAAGTAAATACCCGGAAGGCATGGCCAAATTATATTGTCGAGACAAAAACATTGAGTTGATCCACGATTCTGGTGATCGAGTGAGATGGCAAAACATGACCGCCCACGCTTATCGGCATTGCACATGATGATGAAGAGCTAAACCAGTTTATCTGTATTAAGGCCGGGATTCTCAGTCACGGTTACCACACAAGCACCACACGTAACAGGGTGGCAATCTACGTTGGGTAGAGACAAGATCAGCACTCAGTTGGCACAGATGTGAGGACAGTCGGCAACTGAATCCTGGTTCTATCCTCTAAACGACGTTTTCACTTCACATTCAACTTCCGCGTCATTCGCGAAATGTCTCCCGCCGAGGTGGGTTGTCAGTGCTTATGCTGACAAATTTTATCCCGTAAAACAGTGCATAGCTGGGTAGAAAAAGTTACGAGGGCGAGTCAATAAGTAAGTCACACAGTTCTGTAGGATGGCCGGTAAATGAAAACAAAGCACGCAGTGCTATGCAGCCGGTTGGGAGGACTTATAAAACTATGTATGGGATAAGTGCATCAATGTTGGTGGAAATTATGTTGAGAAATAAAGGGACAATGTATGTATAACAATAAACCGGTTTCAAGTTGTTATCATGTGTAGTTATTTTTCTACGGCCATTTGTGACTTAATTATTATCTTACCCTCGTACAAGTACCCATGAAGTCACCTGATGGCGAGGGCCACTGGTAATAGGGAAAGCTAATGCTCACGCAAAAATCTGTGCATGGAGTATTATTGACTTGATAGCGAGGGAATGCAAGAAAAACAATGCGAGAGACTCACCGGAAGTCTAAGAAGCACCAAGTCCTGGGATACTGCAGAACGTAGTTGCCAAACCCGAACATGGGCAGGAGTCCGAAGAACAGGACAAACGCCCAGATGGCGACGATCACCATGCGGGCGACCCCAGGGGCGCAATGTTTGGTGTAGAAGAAAGTGTATTTGACAAAGAGGAACCGCTCGATGGCCATGGTGCTGACGATCATAGGGGTGCTGAGTCCGAAGCAGATCATGATGAAGCCGTTGAATCTGCATAGGTGCTCTCCTCCCGGCATCTGATGGAAGACGGACATATAGTCGTGTTATAATGATGGTGATAGTAGTAGTAGTAGTAGTAGTAGTAGTAGTAGTAGTAGTAGTAGTAGTAGTAGTAGTAGTAGTAGTAGTAGTAGCAGCAGTAGTAGTTGTTGTTGTTTTTGTTGTGGTAGCAGTAGAAGTAGTAATAGTAGTAGTAGTAATGGTGATAGTAGTGGTTATAAACACACAAAACTTAAAATCTTCAACTCTTGTGTGATTCCAGTGTTAACGTATGGATGTGAAAGTTGGAAATCAACGGTAGCTTTAGATAAAAAATTAGACAATTTTGAGAACAAATGTCTTAGAAGACTTCTAAACATCCACTGGACAGACTTCAGAACCAATTCGCAAATAAGACAAGAGACTAAGCAAGATACAGTATCCAATTTCATAAGAAGACGCCGTTGGAACTACATCGGCCATGTACTCAGAATGGACAAGACAAGACTCCCCTACCAAGCCCTCATATGGTCACCGGTGGGGAAAAGAAAACGGGGAAGACCAAGAGAGACCCTGCGTAGAACCATCATTAGAGAAGGCTCATTCAATGGCCAAGTAAATATCCAAGATCTACAACAGATAGCAGCGAACCGCCAGGCATGGAGAGACAGGACTTCTGCCCTATGCGCCGCCTTAGGCTCAAGAGGAAAGACTAACTAAGTGGTTATAATAGTAGTAGTAGTAGTAGTTGTTGTTGTAGTAGTAGTAGTGGTGGTGGTGGTAGTAGTAGTAGTAGTAGTAGTAGTAGTAGTGGTGGTGGTGGTGGTGGTGGTGGTGGTGGTGGTGGTGGTAGTAGTAATAGTAGTAGTAGTAATAGTAGTAGTAGTAGTAGTAGTAGTAGTAGTAGTAGTAGTAGTAATAGAAGTGGTAGTAGTAGTAGTAGTAGTAGTAGTAGTAGTAGTAGTAGTAGTAGTAGTAGTAGTTGTAGTGGTGGTGATGGTGGTGGTGGCGGCGGCGGTGGTGGTAGCAGTAGTAGTAGTAGTAGTAGTAGTAGTAGTAGTAGTAGTAGTAGTAGTAGTAGTAGTAGTAGTAGTAGTTGTTGTTGTTGTTGTTGTTGTAGTTGTTGTTGTTGGAGTAATAATGTTCGTAGTGTTGGTCGTGTTGAAGGTTGTGGAGGAGGAGGAGGAGGAGGAGGAGGAGGAGGAGGAGGAGGAGGAGGAGGAGGACTACAACAATACGAAAGTAATAAATAGAAGAACCGCAACAAGAATGAGGAGGGAAAGACAATGAAAAGAAATTATATGTTGATAAGAAAGAGTTGACTAGCAAACTCTAAGGAAAGAAAGAGTTAAGGCGAGTTATTCATGCCTAGACTAAGCGAGTAACGCGTAGTGCGTTGTTTAGTGTAAAGCATGCTAGTGGCCAGATATCACACTCACTGACCTGTAGCCCGTTGATATAGGATGCGATGGTGACGGGAGAGGTCAGGACAATCCCGGTCAGGTCGTTCCAGACAAGTCCGGCCACCAGTGAGTGAAACATCATCCTCTGGGACTCCATCCTCGTCCGGTGAAGCACCACCAGGGCCAGGAGGTTGCCAATCTACAAATGAGAGAACATTCTAGAATTAAGTATTGTATTCATCACGGATTCAAGGAGTATGCTTAGTAAGGTGGAGAAAGGAATGTTTCGTGTGGAATGGCTCACCTCGCTTCAGATGTCACACATTGTGAGAATTGTATGGATTGTTTGCCCTGGCCACGCGGGAGTGCGGGGGAATGAACAACAACAACAACAAACAACAAAACTTTATTTTGAAAGGGTTAAGAATTGGGCACACAGGCCCGTCTAACATTCTCAGGCTGATAGGCTGGCGGGGAATGCACCTCTGTCTGAAGAGGCTAATGAAATTGTCTGAAGAGGCTAATGAAACTAAAACACTACATACAACAATAAGAAAGAGTATCGGTACATGCATCCAGGTTAATGATGTGAAGTGCGACTACCGATTAGTGGTACCAATGGACAAGGGAGAAGTGGTCGGTCGTGCGCCTGTGGGACCAGGTGGAGAAGGAGGGGAACGGACTGAGAATCCGTATGTGGAAAGAATGAGATTGCGGGGGATCGGCAGGGGTTCCAAAATCTCAAAAATAGAGAGGGAAGACCAGGAGAAATTTCAGTGGAACGATTAGTAGTGTAACTCGTCGCAGGCTGTTGAACGAGTGGGCGGAGCGCGTACGGGAATGTTCTGAGTGCAGTGATATCGGTTCTTAGCTCAACTCAACTCAACTCAACTCATTAAGTGGAAGGAAAATCTGTAACGGCTGTACAAGAACTTTCAATCCAACGCTGGGTTTGCATCACTAGGTGCATTTATGTTATGCTATATCGAACGACGTCAATGCCCATCGGGAATTCCCACACGGTCAGTGTCGTGTCCTCCTTTAAAGTGTCGTCCCTGGAGTGAGGAGATCCGACACCCACATTATAATATTTTTTTTTCCCTCTCAATATTCTGGAGAATCCACCAGCTTCCGTCCAACACACTCCATCAGCCTATGGACACCTTTTCCTATCACTCTCACACTGTCGTACTATGCCCCCTTCTCATACTTCCCCAACGCAACATACTCAACAACTCTTGCTTCTAGAAATTAATAAAGAGTAATTTATTAAAATAAAAGTGTAACGTATATGAGACGTGTATGTGAAGAAAATGTGTGACGTGTTCTATAAAGTGTGTAGACTCTGACTCTCAGACAGCAACCCAGTCAGCTGATCCCAGCAAAGATAGACCACAGCACGGTACGTCAGAACATGTACTTCTCACCCGTTGCCGAAACCATCTTGCCGGATACTGCTTTGCCTCTGTAGACCTCTGGTAATCCAATTTCATGAACATCCGAAATAGACACCGGTGGTATTAACAGTTAATCATGGACCGGTTGCACTCTACACAATGTCCGTTCCTAACGTTCCTTAACAAACTGCACAAGTCTTTTGTAGTGTGTACGCAGTTAGTTAGTTAGTTAGTTAGTCGACAGATTATCCTCGTTGCACATCGAACCATTCAGTCCATAAGTGCTAATTACTAATGTTAATTGTTACTGTACTAACACTAGGTACTCTTAGCCGGTTCTCGGTTCGTTACTACTGTCTGATGCTGTGTGGTGCATCAGTATGCATCACTCTCTTTGATGAATCAATTTCCTTCTAGCGTAAGTTACGTTTCTGTATGCAACTTTATTGACTCTTGAACTGGTGTTCTTCAGAATGGGTTTTTTAATTCTTTCCCAAAACTTGTAGAGTTTCCTTGGATCTGGTAGGGAACCTTAAATGGCACTACTGCAGTCCTATCAATCATATCTACATCTGCCATTATAGGCACGTGCAAAATTAAGTCACTAATTAACACACAGTAGATATTATTTCCACTAAGCACTGCAGTGCCCTGGCACTCTGACTAGAGCATTTTTCAAGTCCCCCCTAGTTGATCCCAACTCGGGTTTATATGGCAAACTACCAAAGTTGGCCACGTGACGTTATCCTTTATGCCCCCACACAGGTGGCACAGTGGCAGATCATCCCTTGTCAAGAATCCATTTTCCTGGCTTTAGTCCTGTCAAAGTTGTCAGTAATAGTTTAGATTCTCAAACAAGCCAGCGAGTTCTGTCAAGTTACAACAAAGAGTTGCAAATACCCCGTCAATCCTCTCGATGTGCCGGAAACCAAGAATTGACAGATGCACTGTTTCTCCCTAGTCGGGCACTTCCGACCTGTTGATAAACTGTCAATCTTCTGTTCCGTGGTGACAATCCCAGCAGCCATTTCCGTCTGATGTCCGGCAGTATAGATGACAAACGGAACCATTCCATATCCTAAGCCGACAATCATATGTGATTCTAACTGTTAATGAACTGCCAACTCGATGTATCCATTCCTTCTCACTCACCACCAAATGTGTTTATGGGCTGACACGATGTAACCTGTGCAGCTGTGTTTACTCTGTTAGTACGACTGTTGTGGCCTAGAAAATATACGCCACGCAAACGTCGGTATTATTAGCTGGTTACTCATGGCGCTCGTGACATAGGCCCCCTCTTAAGAGAGTAGTCCTTCTCACTCTTCTCCACCATGAGTTAAATCCAGATGATTCATTCCTCTTCTTCAGGAGCTGGGTGTCTTGACAAGAAATCCGCTCCAACATTCTCCAACCCGGAATGTACTCTACTGTGAAATTATATGGTTGAAGTAACAACGACCACCACATCAAACGGGCGTTGAGCTTCTGAGAAGTAGCCAGGAACATCAGGGCTGATGATCCGACTGAACCCGAAACTTAACTCCATACAAATATGCTGAAATTTTTGCACTGCCCATACTAGGGACAAGCACTCTCTCTCGACGGTTGAATAATTCCTCTCCGCCTGCAGAAGTTTCTTACTTGCGTATGCCACAGGTTTCAAAACCGAAGCATCGTCTTTTCCTTCCTGTAACAAGCGGCTCCAATTCCAATCGCACTCGCATCCGTTCTCAACACAAATGGTTTGGAAAGGTCAGGGAGCTGTAATACAGGTCTGCTGACCAAGGCCTCCTTTAACTGACTATAGGCATTCTCCCCATTCCCTGGGTGGGGCCCCAAATTGGGATTTTGGCAGAACGTAGTTGCCAAACCCGAACATGGGCAGGAGTCCGAAGAACAGGACAAACGCCCAGATGGCGACGATCACCATGCGGGCGACCCCAGGGGCGCAATGTTTGGTGTAGAAGAAAGTGTATTTGACAAAGAGGAACCGCTCGATGGCCATGGTGCTGACGATCATAGGGGTGCTGAGTCCGAAGCAGATCATGATGAAGCCGTTGAATCTGCATAGGTGCTCTCCTCCCGGCATCTGATGGAAGACGGACATATAGTCGTGTTATAATGGTGGTGATAGTAGTAGTAGTAGTAGTAGTAGTAGTAGTAGTAGTAGTAGTAGTAGTAGTAGTAGTAGTAGTAGCAGTAGTAGTTGTTGTTGTTTTTGTTGTGGTAGCAGTAGAAGTAGTAATAGTAGTAGTAGTAATGGTGATAGTAGTGGTTATAATAGTAGTAGTAGTAGTTGTTGTTGTAGTAGTAGTAGTGGTGGTGGTGGTGGTAGTAGTAGTAGTAGTAGTAGTAGTAGTAGTGGTGGTGGTGGTGGTGGTGGTGGTGGTGGTAGTAGTAGTAATAGTAGTAGTAGTAGTAGTAGTAGTAGTAGTAGTAGTAGTAGTAGTAGTAATAGAAGTGGTAGTCGCAGTAGTAGTAGTAGTAGTAGTAGTAGTAGTAGTAGTAGTAGTAGTTGTAATAGTAGTAGTAGTTGTAGTGGTGGTGGTGGTGGTGGTGGCGGCGGTGGTGGTAGCAGTAGTAGTAGTAGTAGTAGTAGTAGTAGTAGTAGTAGTAGTAGTAGTAGTCAGTAGTAGTAGTAGTTGTTGTTGTTGTTGGTGTAGTTGTTGTTGTTGGAGTAATAATGTTCGTAGTGTTGGTCGTGTTGAAGGTTGTGGAGGAGGAGGAGGAGGAGGAGGAGGAGGAGGAGGAGGAGGAGGAGGACTACAACAATACGAAAGTAATAAATAGAAGAACCGCAACAAGAATGAGGAGGGAAAGACAATGAAAAGAAATTATATGGTGATAAGAAAGAGTTGACTAGCAAACTCTAAGGAAAGAAAGAGTTAAGGCGAGTTATTCATGCCTAGACTAAGCGAGTAACGCGTAGTGCGTTGTTTAGTGTAAAGCATGCTAGTGGCCAGATATCACACTCACTGACCTGTAGCCCGTTGATATAGGATGCGATGGTGACAGGAGAGGTCAGGACAATCCCGGTCAGGTCGTTCCAGACAAGTCCGGCCACCAGTGAGTGAAACATCATCCTCTGGGACTCCATCCTCGTCCGGTGAAGCACCACCAGAGCCAGGAGGTTGCCAATCTACAAATGAGAGAACGTTCTAGAATTAAGTATTGTATTCATCACGGATTCAAGGAGTATGCTTAGCAAGGTGGAGAAAGGAATGTTTCGTGTGGAATGGCTTACCTCGCTTCAGATGTCACACATTGTGAGAATTGTATGGATTGTTTGCCCTGGCCACGCGGGAGTGCGGGGGAATAAACAACAACAACAACAAACAACAAAACTTTATTTTGAAAGGGTTAAGAATTGGGCACACAGGCCCGTCTAACATTCTCAGGCTGATAGGCTGACGGGGAATGCACCTCTGTCTGAAGAGGCTAATGAAATTGTCTGATGAGGCTAATGAAATTGTCTGAAGAGGCTAATGAAACTAAAACACTACATACAACAGTAAGAAAGAGTATCGGTGCATGCATCCAGGTTAATGATGTGAAGTGCGACTTCCCATTAGTGGTACTAATGGACAAGGGAGAAGTGGTCGTGCGCCTGTGGGACCAGGTGGAGAAGGAGGGGAACGGACTGAGAATCCGTATGTGGAAAGAATGAGATTGCGGGGGATCGGCAGGGGTTCCAAAATCTCAAAAAAAGAGAGTGAAGACCAGGAGAAATTTCAGTGGAACGATTAGTAGTGTAACTCGTCGCAGGCTGTTGAACGAGTGGGCGGAGCGCGTATGGGAATATTCTGAGTGCAGTGATATCCTTTCTTAGCTCAACTCAACTCAACTCAACTCATTAAGTGGAAGGAAAATCTGTAACGGCTGTACAAGAACTTGCAATCCAACGCTGGGTTTGCATCACTAGGTGCATTTATGTTATGCTATATCGAACGACGTCAGTGCCCATCGGGAATTCCCACACGCTCAGTCCTCCAATGCAGCAGCCACACCAAAGTAATTCTGCTCACTGTTCCCTTAAGAAAATGAAGGTTATCTTATGCAATAAGTCACTATCATTGAAGGTAAGAAAAATAGTGCTGAAGTGCTAAATAGAACCTGCTTTGCTGTTTGCTGTATGGCAGTGAATCTTGGAATCTAAATGAAAGAATTAGGAAGAACTTGGAAGCAACAGAGATGTGGTTCCTGAGACGAATGTTGAGAACTCTATGGATTGCCAAAGTAACTAACAACGATTGTCTGAAGACGCTAATAAAACTAAAACATTACATACAACAATAAGAAAGAGATACAAAGTTTTCTGTGGTCATGTGATGAGAAGAGAGGCATTGGAGAACAACGAGACAACTGGAAAGATCGAGGGGAAAGAGAGGCAGAGGCAGACCAAGAGAAATTTTGATTGAGATGCTGGCATTGTGGAGGTCTGCAGAGTTGATCTAGAAAACCAAAGACCGAGATTTGTGGAGAGCCATGAACGCCTACGCCAGCTGGCACGACATGGCACTTGATGATGATGATGTTCCCATAAGGAGTTGGTTATGATACCTCCTCTTTTTACCTCGAAAGCGGTATCAACGTGCCTGACCAGGTTTCACCCCCCCCCCCCTCCCACTTGATGTCATCGGTCTAGCGCCGGAGTCCCATCAGCACATACCAACTGAGTTGGCAACGCAACGATTATATCAGTCCTGCCCATGCTGCTTCCCGTCTGTACTGATGCATTATTCAGCAGCGCGCTGTACCATCAACTCCATCATGTCTCGGTGCATGCATCCAGGTTAGTGATGTGAAGTGCCACTTCCGATTACTGCTTATCCTCCATTCGGAGCGGTGACTACCGATTGCGATTATCTGTAACATGCCCTTATTTGCTCCGCGGCCTCCTCCTTCTCATCATCCTCCTCCTCCTTCATTAGACGATGTCGAAGAGTGTGGATACTTATCGCCCCAGTGATCAGTGGTTCGATGCTCACTGGGGTATTGTCAGAGCCTAGCAGTGACATCGTTACGGCGCCCGGCGGACAGGAGTTGTCGGCTGGCAAGTTTCTTACCTGACACGCGACCAGCGCTGACGACAGACGACGCAAAGCCACGTGACCCCACCTGAGGCAGTGGGCAGTGTGTGTGTTAATCTCAGACCACGCTGCGACTGGACATCTGAACGGACGTGTGTGTCGAGAGCAAGGCGTTGTGTGAATCTCCGTGGTTGTGAGCTGAACGACTGATATTGTGAGCGTCAGACCTATGAGCTGTATTGTGGTAGTGAGTTGTTATATGTTGTACATTGCTGTAACTATTGTTATGTATTTAATGTGGTAATAAATCCATAGAACTTGTGTTGCTGTGTCTTACGTCGAATCACGTTGTACTTGTACTGTCTCACATGTGTTAGCCAACGAGCCGAATATAAGATCCTGACATGTGTGGACGTGGGTTGCTCGTCATTATTTAAAGAACCTAATATATTTAGACGTGTGTTGTTCATTTTTGTTATTTAAAACTATAATTCTTGTACTTGTAAAATTTGTCAAGGTTATAGTGATGTACATGTGATCGGAAAAGTCTCAGTGTGATCCATTACTACATTGTCTAAATATGTTTAAGATCATTAGTAAATGTACAGTACATATTGTTTGATCCTGTAAACGTGTTAAACATTTGTGATTTGTTAAAATTGTCACCGTTTGACCTTGTCAACCTTGTGATTTTGCCGCCATTTTGACCTTGTCGCCATCTTGTAAACTTGATGTCTTTGTCCTTACTGAATGTCATCTTGATGTAAGTGATGTGTCATCAATGTTATTGAGTGTTCAAATACAGATAGATTGTTGTTGTGTATTGAGTTTGTGGAACGCAAAGAGTTTGGGAAAGAGTGTAACTTCTGTTGAAAGAAACACTGTTGACGACAAATCTACGACATACAATTATACTCGACGCCATCCAAACCAAATCAACACTTAGTGACTTACAGGCACACACCAACAAACACACGCTAACTTATTTCTATCCAAAAACAAAGCAGGTTTTTGCGTACCATCCATAACCCTGCCGTAGAGGTCATTAGTGGTTCTGAAGTACGACCTTACAGTTTTCTAGCCCGATTGCCCAACCTTTCGTCACCATATCCAAGGGCACTTGAGTATATTTTTTCTTCACTTTAACTTTACGTATGCATTAGTGGGCACGCATCGTACAGTCAAATCAATTGTAAGTTGTTTTTCTACTAACCATTTATAATATATTTTGTGTGGATTGATTTTCATTGACATATTTTCTCCATCATGTCGTCATTATTTGATTTCATCGATATGGGTTTAAAATTAAAGTTGGAAGGTGATGAATTAACACAATGGAGTGAGAAGAAATACGCATGAATACTACTTGTCAGGAAAAAGCTGCGAACGCGATGAAAGAGCAGCAGAAAGAGCTCTAAAACAGGCAGAGATTGAAAAAGCTGCCAAGCAAATAGAGGCTGAAACAGCATTAAAGCAAGCCGAAGTAGAAATGGCTGCAAAGACAAAGCAAGCTGAGATAGACAGTGAACTTAAGAAAGCAGAAATAGCAGCTCAGAGCAAGAGGGAAGAACTTGAACTACAGTTGAAAATGAAACAACTGGACACTGAGACTGCAATAAATAAAGAGTCAAAGAAATCTGAAAGACTGGAAAAAGAAAACCAGTATAAAAAGTACCAAGGTATCGTTCGTAACTATACCTCAGGTGACTGCATAGCAGCCTTCACCCAAAATTTTGAGACTTTAATGGAACACTACCAAGTTCCACTTTCGGAATGGAATATTTTATATATGAGGAGCCTATCTGGGGAACCTCTGAAAGTCATTGAAACCATCCCCAAAGACCTCAGAAAAGAGTACCATTACATTAAATCTAAAATAATGGCACATTTCATGCTAGATGAAGCAGGGTACAGAGAACAATTCAGTAAACTGAGTCCAAAATCAACTCAAACGTTCTCTGACTACCTCTGTTTAGTCCGAGACATTTTCAGCAAATGGACGTCATCAGCCAAAATTAACAAAAATTATGATAAGTTAGAAGATCTCATTATTCGAGATAAAGTTATTTCTTCTATCCCAACATCTTTTTCTAAGTTCTTGCAAGGAGAATGAATGCACATGTGTGGAAGAAATGGAAAGACGTGGGTCGGCCTATTATACGGCAAATAAACAATGTTTTGCCACTGAAGCTACTGACAGTAACTGGGTAGCAGCAGCCAACTATGAGAAAAACTATAGTAGGCAAAAACCAAACAGGCCTACCTCTGAAAAGTTTAGACATTGTGTTCATTGTAAAATGTCTCATTATTTGAACGAGATGTGCGATAAAAACCCAGGGTACCCAACATACTTGCAAAATATGGTAAACAGACAAGACAGAGAACGTAAATCGTTCAAAAGTGCACGTAAATGTTTTCTCTGCAAGGCTTACGGTCACCATCGTATGGATTGTAAAGGCAGGCATATGACCAACAAAGCCAATGCCGCCTTGTTCGATAGTTCAGCGTCAGAAGACGAAAATACAGAAAAACATCCTGTACATGTAGCACAGGCTTGTGACGTATTTAGTTCCAACACATGCACTGTCTGTAATACCTTCTTTGAAAATGGTATCTTAACATGCGGGCACGCCATCCCTATTGCTAATGAGGAAGGTAACTTAGTAATAGACTCAAAAGGCAAGTTAGACATCTATCACGGGTACGTTAATGGCAAGTCTGCTACAGTACTTCGCGACACCGGGAGTACACTTATTGGCCTGAAAACAACATTCATAACACCTACAGACTACACAGGTAGACACATCACATGTAGAACATTTTCAGGCAATATTGAAAAATATCCATTAGCTTGGGCATACATCGAAACACCATTCCTCACCGGAAAAGTAAAGGTCGCAGCACTTACAAACCCAGTGTGCGATATAATCATAGGAAATTTACCTGAGGTGAATGACAAACATCATAACCATGACATAACATCACTATGTATTATTGATAACACATCACCACCAAATGTCATTGAAAATGTCATATCACCAGTTGAATGTATGTTAGCTAATGCAGCACTAAGTTCTCATCACATCATTGACGATATCATTCCATCATCATCTGATGTCATTGAGTGTGTGAACGCAGTAACAAGATCTACTGCTAGAGTGCAAGATCAAAATAACCAAACTGAGGCTATTCAAATGCTTAGCCCAGAAGTACCACCTAGTGACTCGATGAAGGAAACATTCATAACAGCTCAAAAAGCTGATCCTTCACTGTCAAAGTATTTTGACCTGATCGGCAAAAAGCCAAGAGTAACGAAAAATGCTAAATGGCATTTTGCTTTATACAATGATATACTCACCAGGTACTACACCAAAGGTGACGTTACAACAAAGCAAACTGTGTTACCAATTACTTATCGCAAGCAAGCGTTACATCTTGCTCACGATATACCTTTTGCAGGTCATATGGCATATGTTAAAACCAGGTCAAGACTATTGACACAGTTTCATTGGCCAAAATTCTGTAATGACATAAAAACGTATTGCAGAAGTTGTGATACATGCCAGAAACTGGTAAAGAAGGGTAAACACCCACAGGCAAAGTTACAAGTCACTGACTTAGCCAGTCGACCTTTTGAGAAATTATCAGTTGACATTGTGGGCCCTCTCAGTCATACAACAACTAGAGGGAATAAATATATTCTAACAATTATTGATCAATGTAGTCGCTGGCCAGAAGCGATTCCGTTAAAGAACATCACTGCCAACGATATCATGGAAGTGTTCTTCCATATTTTCTCCAGAATTGGGTTTCCAGATACTATCCAGTCTGATAGAGGCACTCAGTTTATCGCTGCATCCACTCAAGCTTTCACTAAAATGTTAGGAGTGAAGCAAGTCTTCAATAGCCCCTATCATCCGCACTCGAGCGGGATTATAGAAAAGCTTAACGGGGATCTAAAGCACATGCTAGCCAAAGTAACTCAAGATCACCCCAATAACTGGGATTTATACTTACCAGCTGTCCTTTTTGCTTATCGTGAGGTACCACATTCTAGTACCGGTTTCTCTCCTTTTGAACTCATCTATGGTGCCAAACCACGCGGCCCATTAACAATTTATCACCAAATGCTAACTGATTCCACTCCAGTATTGAAACCCATATCATCATTTGTGTATGTAACATCATTGCGTGAAAGGATAATGAAATCATGTGAAATTGCTAAAAGTGCACTAAAACTATCTGGTGCTACTTACAGACAATACGCAGACAAAGGTAACAGGACTATAACATTGACAACTGGACAGGACGTTTTACTACTACTACCTAGTGACAGACAGCTACTGACAGATTCTTGGCAGGGACCTTTTAAAGTGACAAGACAAATCTCTCCTGTTGACTACGAAATCCTGATAAAAGACAAACACAAAATATTTCACATCAATATGCTAAGACCATACTTCAACAGAGACAACGAACAAGACGATACGACAGCTTGCACCGTGATAATAGATCACGAAGACGACGATTCTAGCGACGAGATTCCAACACCTACATTAGACACGACAAACTGCTTGAAGGAGATCAAGATCAATCCAAACCTAAGTCAAGCAGAGACAAACAGGTGCAAACAGTTGATACAAGAGTACAACACCATCTTTTCAGACAACCCAGGACAAACAGAGTTAGTACAGCATCACATCACACTCACATCAAACACACCCATAAGATGCAGACCATACACCATACCATTACATTACAAGGAACAACTACATCAGGAAATCATCAACTTAGAAAAAAACAACATCATCAGACGATCCCTATCAGACTTCTCTTCACCCATGGTCATTGTACGAAAAAAAGACAACACAATACGACTTTGCATTGATTACAGAAAACTGAACAAAATAACTGTTTTAGATCTTGAACCAATGGCAAACACGGACGATCTCCTGACAGAACTGACTGACGCTAAGTTCTTCACGACCCTTGACATGGCTAAAGGTTACTGGCAGATTGCTGTACATGAAGACAGCAGACATCTAACAGCTTTCGCCACGCCTTGGGGACTATACGAATGGTGCAAACTTCCATTTGGGCTAGTCAATGCCCCAGCCACATTTGTACGCATGACACGACTACTCCTATCTGACATCCCTAATATAGTTTCCTATATTGACGACATCTGTGTCCATACAGAGACAATGACGGAACATATAAAGATACTGGAACAGACACTAGAACGTATCAGACAGCACGGACTGACAGTGAAGCCTTCAAAGGTGAGCATGGCTTACCAAGAGATATCATTTTTGGGGTACAGAATATCCAATGGCTTTGTCATGACAGACAACAAAATTGTCTCGAAAATTCTAAAACTGTCACTTCCAACAAATAAGAAACAAGTCCGCAGTTTATTGGGACTTATTAATTATTACAGGAACTTTATTCCTGATTTTTCAGAACTGACTGAGGTTTTTTCTAACTTACTAACCAAGAATAAACCCGAAAAAGTTGTAAACGATGAATGCCTACGAAATGCATTTGATAAAGTTTTGGCACATTTTTCTGATAAGAATTCACCCAATCTAATCCTTAAATTGCCCAACATTCGTTTACCTTTCAGATTGAGAACAGATGCTAGCTCCATTGCGATCGGTGCAGTCCTTTTGCAGGAATACAACGACATCTTGCATCCCGTCTGTTTTCTATCAAGAAAACTAAGGCCCCGAGAGCGGTCTTGGTCCATTCCGCAGTTAGAGGCATTGGCCTTAGTAGAAAGTGTCACAAAGCTGTCCAAATATCTTCTAGGACGTCACTTTATCATCGAAACTGACAACAGTCCATTAAGGTATATCAATTCTGCAGTACCATCAAATAACATGATTGCTCGCTGGTCCTTAAAGCTTCAGAATTTCAGTTTTGAAGTTCGCCATATTCCCGGCAGAATGAATACAATCGCCGACCTTTTGTCCCGTTGTCCGACAGACCCAGTAAGCAATGTCTGAGTGCACTGTGTAATATTACACTCAGCCCAACACAGCCACCAATGAGTGAATTTTTTTTTCCATTCACCTACTGTGTAAGGTCAATAATCAAAGTTGTGATACGGTTTAGAAACCGACATGTATAATATTCTTATTTTAATCAAAGTATGTAATGAGTGTAGTATAATTGTGTAGTGTGTGTTAGAATGAGAACAATATTAAATGTATATAGACACCATCAACAGGGTCACAGACGCTTATCCACTTACCAGAAGCGAACTTTACCATTGTGACATTTGTGGGTGATTTTTTTCACCGTGATATTTTAACATGTGAAAATGTGGACCGAACATTGACTCCTACACCACCTTTACAGCGAATGTAATCCAAATTGTTAGACGTGTGAACACATCGGAAATAAGAACATTCCACCATAATCCGTTGTCATACTATAACATCAAACACCAACTGTGGGAACATTTTACTATCCGTTCCTAAAGAAAACCGGATCATTTGTGTTCAGAAAATGTAACATCAACCAAATTTTTCGTTTCGTGTGTATTTCCGGTATAATTTAAAAAGTATAGCAAAATTAGCAGACTATGTACAAATTGCCAAAAATTTATGACACTTGTAAAATCTTTTTCAATCTATAAAATATAATATACCAATTCGGTACTTATTTATTTTGATTAGTGTAATCTTAGAATCATATCTTGATTAACGTATTCATATTACCGACTTTTTCTCGTTAATATGAAGAAACGTCAAGCAATGACGCTAAGAAGTTAAATAATTGTAATAATGTATAGAATTTCTTTATTGTCAAAATTACTTCCCTTGCATTTGTGAATTACATCAAGGGCCATAATTTGAAACATATTCATTAATGTGTATTGTATAGATAGACATTTTGTTGCTCAAATATTTGGCACAGCAGGTAGGCGTCCACCAAGCATGTCATAGAGCTGCCAACATTGCAAACCAACATAAGAGCTCCTGACCAAATGAGGGCAGAGTTTAAGTGTTTAATACGACTAATACAAAGCCGTATTTCAGTCTGGCCTAGATGGTTGTTGCAAAACGATCATATTATTACGTTTTTTTTCAAAATGGCTGCGAGGTAGATGCGTGAAGCTGGAACTACTGATCTGACTGGGTATTAATTGCAATGAAGGTAACCAGGCATCAGGGGGATAAAACCTGAATTGTGTTAAAAATTGTACTTCATTTGTCATTTCGATGCAACTTACATTTTTTTTGTATATATTTCTATGCCTTATATGTAGTTTCATGCATAGCACTGAGAAAAAGGTAGTCTCTGACATGAAATTAACACTACCCGAGTATATACATACATCATGAATGAAAGATGGCATCTTTCATTGAAGTACCCGGGGAGAATGTCAGAGCCTAGCAGTGACATCGTTACGGCGCCCGGCGGACAGGAGTTGTCGGCTGGCAAGTTTCTTACCTGACACGCGACCAGCGCTGACGACAGACGACGCAAAGCCACGTGACCCCACCTGAGGCAGTGGGCAGTGTGTGTGTTAATCTCAGACCACGCTGCGACTGGACATCTGAACGGACGTGTGTGTCGAGAGCAAGGCGTTGTGTGAATCTCCGTGGTTGTGAGCTGAACGACTGATATTGTGAGCGTCAGACCTATGAGCTGTATTGTGGTAGTGAGTTGTTATATGTTGTACATTGCTGTAACTATTGTTATGTATTTAATGTGGTAATAAATCCATAGAACTTGTGTTGCTGTGTCTTACGTCGAATCACGTTGTACTTGTACTGTCTCACATGTGTTAGCCAACGAGCCGAATATAAGATCCTGACAGGTATATTCAAACTGTAAACATTGGCCTCTCCTCCCTGATCGATCCAGGAAAACACAGGCACCAGAAGATACCAAAAGTTAGCCAAGCATTATAAGAAGAAGACACCAAATATAATCATATATAGAAGAAGACACCAAACATGAACATTATATAAAAGAAGACATCAAACATGAACATTATATAGAAGAAGACACAAAACATAACCCTTATATAAAAAAAAGACACACAACATGAACATTATATAGAATAAGACACCAAACATGAACATTATATAAAAGAAGACATCAAACATGAACATTATATAGAAGAAGACACAAAACATAACCATTATATAAAAGAAGACACACAACATGAGCATTATCAGTATATAGAATAAGACACCAAACATAAACATTATATTAAAAATATACATACATTATATAAAAACATACAGGCAACATATAGGATGACACGAAACATAAACATTATGTAGAAGAAGACACCAAACATAAACATGATATAGAAAAAGATAAGAAACATACACAGTATATAGAAGAAGCCACCAAACAAACATATTAAATAGAAAAAGACACCAAACATAAATATTAAATAGAAGAAGACACCAAGCATAAATATTGTATAGAAGAAGACACCAAATATAAACATAATATAGAACAATGAACCACACATAAACATTACATAGAAGAAGGCACCAAACATGAACATTGTGTACAAACATACGTACCACCCCACACAAAAACATGATAATGGGCGAGGCAATTGTCGCCCCTCTCAAGCTTAAAGCCGTGATGTCACTTCCGTTTGTGCTGTTATTGGTAATATTATCAAATGGCCAGTACAACAGGGTCACGTCTTCGTGACTCCATTCCAACCCCGGCGGTAGATGCATCCTTTCTGGTTATTATGCGTCTCCGTACATCTGCAACATATGAAGATAGCAAAAGATACGTTAGTGGAAGTAAAAGGGTGACACAATAAACAATGATTAGATAGAAATAACATCTAATATCCTTCGATTTAGATGGATATGAAGTGGTCTGATCAGTTTAGCTGTGGTTCGTTGGTGACTGCACAATTTTGTCGCTTTCAGGTGTAGTCGGTGGTCCTTCAATAACTGATGTTTCTTGTCGTATTCAGGTCTTGTCGTTTGTCTTCCACTAACTGGTGGTTCTTGTCGTATTCAGGTCTATTAAATAAAGGTTCTTGTCGTATTCAGGTCTAGTCGTTATCCTTCACTAACTGATGTTCTTGTCGTATTCAGGTCTAGTCGTTTATCCTTCACTACTGATGGTTCTTGTCGTATTCGGTCTAGTCGTTTATCCTTCACTAACTGATGGTTCTTGTCGTATTCAGGTCTAGTCGTTTATCTTCACTAACTGATGGTTCTTGTCGTATTCAGGTCTAGTCGTTTATCCTTCACTAACTGATGGTTCTTGTCGTATTCAGGTCTAGTCGTTTATCCTTCACTAACTGATGGTTCTTGTCGTATTCAGGTCTAGTCGTTTATCCTTCACTAACTGATGGTTCTTGTCGTATTCAGGTCTAGTCGTTTGTACGTCATTAACTAATGGTTCCTGTCGTATTCAGGTCTAGTCGTTTATCCTTCACTAACTGATGGTTCTTGTCGTATTCAGACCTAGTCGTTGGTCATTCACTAACTGATGGTTCTTGTCGTATTCAGGTCAAGTCGTTTATCCTTCACTAACTGATGGTTCTTGTCGTATTCAGGTCTAGTCGTTTGTCCTTCACTAACTGATGGTTTAGTTTAGTCGATGGATCAACATCACATTATGATGTAACCCATAAGTGCTCCGTTCTCGTCCTAACTCAAACCTGAATTTGGAGAAACTCAGCTCAGTGCACGAACTCCGTTGCACCGGCGAGGATCCTGTAATACTTTGGGTAGATTTTTAACTCCAAATTTTGTCCGGGCAGCGCCGCAATGCTACTCTGTTTCGATTTCCAACTGCCAAGGGATTTTTTACAAGCACAACAATACACACGGGCATCCGATCTCACTACCCAGAGACCAGGGGACATTTTATTACTGGAAGTCCACGTGAAAAAATTCCGGCCTTCACCGGGGCTTGAACCCGGGACCTCCAGCACTCGAGGCGGACATCATACCTCGACACCACGCAGCCACCCTGGTGGTTGATGGTTGCAGTCGTATTTAGGTCTAGTCGTTTGTCGTCCACTAACTGATGGTTTTAGTCGTATTCAGCTCTAGCCGTTTACCTTTTAATATCGGATCGTTCTTGTCGTATTCAGATCTAGTCGTTGGTCATTCACTAACTGATGGTTCTTGTCGTATTCAGATCTAGTCGTTGGTCATTCACTAACTGATGGTTCTTGTCGTATTCAGATCTAGTCGTTGGTCATTCACTAATTGATGGTTCTTGTCGTATTCAGATCTAGTCGTTGGTCATTCACTAACTGATGGTTCTTGTCGTATTCAGATTGTCGTTGGTCTTCACTAAATGATGGTTCTTGTCGTATTCAGATCTAGTCGTTGGTCATTCACTAACTGATGGTTCTTGTCGTATTCAGATCTAGTCGTTGGTCATTCACTAACTGATGGTTCTTGTCGTATTCAGATCTAGTCGTTGGTCATTCACTAACTGATGGTTCTTGTCGTATTCAGATCTAGTCGTTGGTCTTTCACTAACTGATGGTTCTTGTCGTATTCAGATCTAGTCGTTGGTCATTCACTAACTGATGGTTCTTGTCGTATTCAGATCTAGTCGTTGGTCATCACTAATGATGGTTCTGTCGTATTCAGATCTAGTCGTTGGTCATCACTAACTGATGGTTCTTGTCGTATTCAGATCTAGTCGTTGTAATTCACTAACTGATGGTTCTTGTCGTATTCAGATCTAGTCTTTGGTATTCACAACTGATGGTTCTGTCGTATCAGATCTAGTCGTTGGTCATTCACTAACTGATGGTTCTTGTCGTATTCAGATCCAGTCGTTGGTCATTCACTAACTGATGGTTCTTGTCGTATTCAGATCCAGTCGTTGGTCATTCACTAACTGATGGTTCTTGTCGTATTCAGATCTAGTCGTTGGTCATTCACTAACTGATGGTTCTTGTCGTATTCAGATCTAGTCGTTGGTCATTCACAAACTGATGGTTCTTGTCGTATTCAGATCTAGTCGTTGGTCATTCACTAACTGATGGTTCTTGTCGTATTCAGATCTAGTCGTTGGTCATTCACTAACTGATGGTTCTTGTCGTATTCAGATCTAGTCGTTGGTCATTCACTAACTGATGGTTCTTGTCGTATTCAGATCTAGTCGTTGGTCATTCACTAACTGATGGTTCTTGTCGTATTCAGATCTAGTCGTTGGTCATTCACTAATTGATGGCTCTTGTCGTATTCAGATCTAGTCGTTGGTCATTCACTAACTGATGGTTCTTGTCGTATTCAGATCTAGTCGTTGGTCATTCACTAATTGATGGTTCTTGTCGTATTCAGATATAGACGTTGGTCATTCAGTAATGGATGGTTCTTGTCGTATTCAGATCTAGTCGTTGGTAATTCACTAACTGATTGTTCTTGTCGTATTCAGATCTAGTCGTTGGTCATTCACTAATTGATGGTTCTTGTCGTATTCAGATTTAGACGTTGGTCATTCAGTAATTGATGGTTCTTGTCGTATTCAGATCTAGTCGTTGGTCATTCACTAATTGATGGTTCTTGTCGTATTCAGATCTAGACGTTGGTCATTCACTAACTGATGGTTCTTGTCGTATTCAGGTATGGACGTTGGTCATTCATTAACTGATGGTTCTTGTCATATTCAGGTCTAGATGTTGGTGCTTCAGTAATTGATGATTCTTGTCGTTTTCAGGTATGGACGTTGGTCATTCTCTAACTGATGGTTCTTGTCGTATTCAGATCTAGTCGTTGGCCTTCAGTAACTGATAGTTTTTGTCGTATTCAGGTCTAGATGTTGGTGCTTCAGTAATTGATGAATCTTGTCGTTTTTAGGTCTAGACGCTGGTCCCTCACTAACTGATCGATCCCTGCACTTCCGGTACAATTTGATCATGACCATGCACAGGTCTGACTTTTCCTTTGGCTGGGAAGAGAGACATAGGAAGTATTGGCAGCCTTTTAACAAATATGTCAGCACAGGACTTCACACGTTCTGTTAGACATTGAGAGATATGGAGAAGCATGGTCGCCCACATCAATCGACAAAGCTAATCATGCTTAACAGATCAAAACAAAGTCTTCAGTGAAAAAAGCTATCAGAAAAATTCAACAGAAATTGCAATAACATGAATTACACAACTATGTTTTCGAGATGCACGAGAAAGCGAAGAAGAAATTCCACACCAAGATGGCAAAACATCAACCCACATAAAACATGAACCCCGCTGTTGACAGCAGCAGACGTAAAAATCTGCGAAATGCGGACCACACCAGGTGAAGTAATGAAGACATTCATACAACAATGCGACGTGTATAAAAATTGAATGTCTGAAATAATCAACGGTCTCTCCGGATTCTTTGACGGTGATTGTCTGCGCCAGAGGGCAGAGGATAATGAGACGTTTTTAGTCTTGAATATTTCCTTAAATACAACAGCTTTGATGTGTTTCTGTTTGTTTCCACTTCTAGCCTAGGGTGCAGATGGATGTAAAAACTCCGAGCTTATGTAACTGACTTGAATATACTGCGTTGGTTTGATTACACAAAAAGTTAGTTGCATATCTTTTACAGGACGTTGCAGTCAACACCAACAGTTTTTGCTGTTGTGATCTCTTGGCAAGTTTTGCGTTCAGTAGTTTGCCATTGTTTTCTGAACTACCGACACCCATACCATTTCGTACAACACCAACGCAATGCGGTCTGCTGCCAACTCGCGCGCAGCTGTATTTCGAACACCGGTATGCGGGATCACGAACGCGTCCGTAACTTCTTCACCACGGAGCCGACGGTTCGATAAAGTTTGTGTTTTATCTTCTTACTTACGGTATTGAGAGACATAGTATTCCGAACTGTTGGGGATACACATTCACTTCCGGTCCCCAACATGGCGGATGGACATTGAACCGTTAAGCCCTCTGGAGTGCTCATGCTTATGGCTACGATTTGTATTCGCATTTTCCACATGTTGGACTGGTAGTACATGGTTCCGTCGCCCTGCTACTGAGTGAGTGCGTGGCGCGACACTGTGAGCTGTGAAATTCGTGTGGAACTATTTTACATCTGTCCGCTGTTGTTTGTACAGTGAATTGCATGTTCAGTACAATGGCGGCCGGCTGTCTCTGAATTGACTGGTTTGCCTTTTCGGTTCACGAGTACATCTTTTTTTTCAGGAGACTCCTGTGAGTCATGGCTGGAGCTACGGAGTTTGTGCTTTGTGCGGCGCTTTAGGCGGGTCACCCTGCGGAAAGAGACCGAGCCATGTGGGATAAAACCCGAGTCAATGAAGTCTTTCTGGTGACTGCTGATTCCATCTACGATGAACTATATGTTTCGTGGAGGACTTTTGTGTTGGCATTCTGGCGGCGGCACTATGCACAGTGTACCTGTGCGGGTTGTTGGCTTGCCGAGACTCCTGTCTGTTCCACTTTTCACATAGGGCAGTGAGGAGCATTTTTTGTGATATTCACTGGCACAGGAGCGGAGCATAATAAGGACGACCCATTGCCGTGAAGTTGAAACCACGACTAACTAACTAACTAACATTCACTGTAGCTTTGTGCTTTCTCTTCTTACTTACGGTGTAAAGAAAAATAGTATCCCGGATTGTTGGGGGTACAGACATTCACTGTAGTAGTAGCTTTGTGCTTTCTCTTCTAACGCACGGTGTAGAAAGAAATACCATCCTTGTGTATTGAGTATTACAATCTTACGGTCTCTTATGTCTCGTCTTCTAACTTACGGTGTAGATAGAAATATCATTCTTGTGTGTTTGGTCTAAACAATGTCATTTAAGTATAAACACCAGTGTGTCGTTTCGTACTTCTGCTTCTAGTTAACGTTGTAGAGAGAAATAGTATACTCATGTCGCTTTGTACTTTCTCTTCAAACTTACGGTGTGGAGAGAAATAGCATCCTTGCGTCTTGGGGTTAAACAATGTCACGGTCACTTTGCGCTATCTTTCTATCTTGCGGCGAAGAGAGAAATAGCAACCTTTGTGTGTTGAATTAAGCATTTGCTCCGAAGTTTCATGGAAGTAAAATTCGTTATTAAGACAAATCACCCATTGGCACTTTGCCATCTTAACACACTATATTTTGTTACATTGTGCTTCAATAATAATAATAATAATAATAATAATAATAATAATAATAATAATAATAATAATAATAATAAAAGCACAATAACTACAACCCATGGCAGGGAGGAAGTTATATATCTCTTTAGCACAAAGACTGGGCTGAGTTGTAGAGACCGTGTGTTGTAGAGACCGTGTGTTGTAGAGACCGTGTGTTGTAGAGACCGTGTGTTGTAGAGACCGTGTGTTGTAGAGACCGTGAGTTGTAGAGACCGTGTGTTGCTCATGTAGCAAGATTCCTCTTTCAGCTTGCCTAGTTTACTCCAGAGGAAAGGTAACACTAATACATCTGGAACTTATACAAGCTGCAGAAGCTGCCTGATCAGTAAAGAATTGCTCTAACTGCCGCCTTTCGGAGTTTCGATAAAAAGATACATATCTGTCACAAAATAGACCACCGTGATTAACCAGTGATGACAATAAAAGGCGTTCGGATTACCGACATGTTCGAGGCCACAGGTTGTTTCAACAAATACAGAAAAAAACAGTGTGGGTTGCTGCTGCACGTGTTTACATCTGGTGGGCGAAATAGGAACATTCGGTGGTGAGTGAGATGAATCCATACATCGCTTTGACAGTTCATAAACAGTCAGATCAAGCGGAAGTGCCTGGCTCGGGAGAAAACAGTCCCGTCTGTCAATTAGGAGTTCCGGACATCAAGCGAAATGGCGGCTGTGATTGTCACCACTCGACAGAAGATTGACGGCTTGTTGTGGAAGTCCGTTGTTGGGAGCATACAGGAACTCGCTAGCTTGTTTTGGGAGTCAAAATAAGTGATGACAACTCTGACATTGATTGAGCCAGGGAAGATAGATTCTTGACAAGGGATGATCTGCCCAAAATAACACCTGTGTGGACATAAAGAATAACGTCACGTGACCAATTTTAGGCGTTTGCCAAAAACCCGATTTGGGGACAATTAGTGTAGACCAAAATATGGATTAGGATTGACGTGTTTTGTTGGAGAGCTCTACAGTGTTAGATTAATTAAAAATTAACTAGCATGTGTCGTTATGGCAAAGTGTAGCAGCCATCCAGGAATGAGGCGGGTTTGCCTAAGGTAGTTAATATAGTCTATTTAGGCCTAATTAATATAGGCAGTAGTCTTGTTAAAACTAGAGTGTGATGATTAGCACTGTTAGTTGAAAACTAGTTAGAGTAGTGAAGTGATAATTGGCTCTGCTAGGATGAATAGGATAGCGGGGTGATATTTGGAGAGATTTAAGATGGGTTGGGAGATGGGGAAAGTGTCCAATGGGGGGGGGATCTTTCAGTGGTTTGCCCACTGAAGTTTTGCACTCTGTTTATGGGTCTTTCCTTGTCATAGCCTGATTCGGACGTAGGTGAGGAGCTAATAGGCTCTATGACAGAGTTTAGTTAGCTGTAAAATAACTGAGCAAGGCACTAGGCTTACACCCAGCCGGTAGGATCAGTGACTAGTGCTATCACCAGATGTGTTGTTTCTCTAACAGGTTCCATGTCAGTTACGAAGGAAGTTCAACACTGGTTTTGAAGAAGTGCAACTCCAATTAGAAGAACACCAGTTGGCCACTCAAATGCTTTCTTACGGAAAACGAATAACACCCGAGACGAAAGGGGGTATAATGTTTACGCTGGACTCATAATCAGGAGGGTTCACCATAACATGGCTCAGAAGAGCCAGCCAATATAACGACTCCTGCGTGTTAAGGTTCACCTAGGATGGGTGATGATTGTTGATGCATCACACAGCATAAGAACATTGGTAACTAAACAAGAACATTAAAATATAATAGTCACATGGTGTGATATATTCTAGTGAAATAGTACAAAAGACATGATACGTTAAACTAGACAGACACTAGTTAGCATCAAGTATATTAACAATAACAGTGATACCTAAATACTCACTACAAAGGATTTGTGCATTCTTTAGGAACGATAGGAACTTATGTGTAGTGTGCAACCGGTCCATGATCAGCTGTAATTTACAAACAGTGTCTATTTCGGATGATCAGGAAGATGGATTACCAGGTAGCTACAGATGACAGTCGGTGTCCGGCAGGAGAGATACAGTACCGGGTGAGATGGACTTGTTCTGACTTAACGTGCTGTGGTGTGTCCTTGCAAGGATGAACTGACTATGCTATTATCTGAGGGTCCGATCCTACACACATTATAGAACACATCACACATTTTCTTTGCATACACGTCTCACGTACATTACACTTTTCTTTTAATAAATCAATCTGTATTAATTTTTAGAAGCAAGAGTTGTTGAATATGTTGCGTGGGGAAGAATGAGAGGGGGCATAGTACGACAGTGATAGAGAGAGGAAAAGGTGTCCATGAACTGAAGGAGTGTGTTGGACAGAAGCTGGTGGATTCTCCAGGATATTGATAGGGAAAAAAAAATTTTATAATGTGGGTGTTGACTCCCCTAACTCCAGGGACGACACTTTAAAGGAAGACACGACAATATCATTGAGGAAAATGAAATACTGTGGGCAAGTAAACAGACATAAATGTCTGGAGGAGATAATTATGAAGGGAGGCGTGCCGATGAGTAGAGAAGAGGAAGTCACAACCTTGATGGATTCAGGATGAGGTAGGTAATCTAGACATGCTGGCAGCAAAATCGGGACATCTGTCGGAGAGACATTTCACAAGACTGTTATTATTAAATTAAAACAAATGAATAAATTGTGGAGTGGGACAGATATAACTACAAAAATTACATTTTTAAAAGCATGCATATTTCCCATTGCAAGATACGCCTGTAATGGAACAATAATGGAGGGGTATTTGCCTGGGGAGAGAGGAAGAGGAAGACCAAAGATAAGATGGGTGCAGGATGTGGCAGATAATCTCCAGATAGGGTGTATCGGACGCGGGACATCTTGCTTATCATTGAGACGTTTTCCGGAAGGTTGTTATGGGAGCGAGGTTCTACAAAGTACACGCTACTGAATGAATGAATGAATGAATGAATATGCCTGGGAAGAGAGGAAGAGGAAGGCCAAAGAGAAGATGGGTGCAGGATGTGGCGGATGATCTCCAGATGGGTGTATCGGACGCGGAACATCTTGCTTATGATCGAGATGTTTTCCGGATGATTGTTATGGGAGCGAGGTTCTGCAAAGGACATGGTAACGAATGAAGTTTCTTATTAGATTGTTATTGGGGAGATAATAATGCAACAGTTCAGGTGCGCTGTGTAGGTAATGAGAGACTAGCGTAAGGTATCAAGATTTCCGGTACGAGAATGATGGCTATGGCGACGGAGTTTTATTTTATTGTTAGTTAGTTAGTTAGTTAGTTAGTTAGTTAGTTAGCTAGCCAGCCAGCCAACCAGCCAGCCAGCCAGCAGCCAGCCAGCCAGTCAGTCAGTCAGTCAGTTAGTTAGTTAGTTAGTTAGTCAGTTAGTTAGTTAGTCGTCATATCATCCTCATTGCACACCAAACCATTAAGTCCATAAGTGCTCGGATCCCCTCCTCAGTAAATTCCGCAGCGTGTAGCAGCTAACGACACCAGTTCTGTGTTGGTTTATTAATCGTCTTTGGCTTCCTGCATAGTGTTCTTGTTTGGCCGTGCTTCTTTAAACTTGATTTTCTCGCAGCCTGACCATGGTTGTAGATTTACAGTCATCACTTGGTTCTCGCAAACGACTTACTTCTCGTAGAGAATTCAGTTTATCAGCCTGTCCATGGCTCGTCCGCCCTCCACAGTAGCCTTACCTGCAAGCCTGTCAGCCTGCTCTTTTCCGGAGTTTCAATCACCAGAGAGTAGCACGGAACGACATGTTGTGTTTAGATAAGACTCAAAAAGTCGTCAAACAGAAACCTATATGTTCCGTGTGAAAGGGCTTGTATCGCTCCAAAAGACGAAGGTCAAGAGCATATCATTGACTTTCTGCCCAGGACAGGCGGGTGTGTGAGGAGAATAAACAGTCTGTTGGAGTGTCTATGGCGCCCACGGGATGATGAAAGCTCTCTGGGAACTAAATCATGATCGGAATGGGGTGATGAAGGCTCTCTGGGAACTAAATCATGATCGGAATGGGGTGATGAAGGCTCTCTGGGAACTAGATCATGACCAGTATGGGGCGATGAAGGCTATCTGGGAACTAGATCATGACCAGTATGGGATGATGAAGGCTCTCTGGGAACTAGATCATGACCAGTATGGGATGATGAAGACTCTCTGGGAACTAGATCATGACCAGTATGGGATGATGAAGGCTCTCTGGGAACTAGATCATGACCAGATTGGGGCGATGAAGGCTATCTGGGAACTAGATCATGACCAGTATGGGGCGATGAAGGCTCTCTGGGAACTAGATCATGACCAGTATGGGATGATGAAGGCTCTCTGGGAACTAGATCATGACCAGTATGGGGTGATGAAGGCTCTCTGTGAACTAGATCATGACCAGTATGGGATGATGAAAGCTCTCTGGGAACTAGATCATGACCAGTATGGGATGATGAAAGCTCTCTGGGAACTAGATCATGACCAGTATGGGATGATGAAAGCTCTCTGGAACTAGATCATGACCAGTATGGGATGATGAAGGCTCTCAGGGAACTAGATCATGATCAGTATGGGATGATGAAGGCTCTCTGGGAACTAGATCATGACCAGTATGGGATGATGAAGGCTCTCTGGGAACTAGATCATGACCAGTATGAGATGATGAAAGCTCTCTGGGAACGAGTGGATCATGCAGCAAAACCCATGACCCACATCTGAAGAGGCTGAGTCGGCGTGGGGTAAGGAAAGGGTCTGGCCAATATCATCATCATCAAGTACCATGCCAGCTGGCGTAGGCGTTCATGACTCTTCGCAGATCTCAGTCTTTGGTTTTCTAGATCAACTCTGCAAGTGATATTCCTCCATGCCACCGCCTCATGTCTGGCCGACACTGAAAAGAAATGCAGGACGATGTTCAGTCAGCCAGCCACTGGTACCATCAGCCTGGGAACTCTTCGTTGGCTACTGAAGATTAAGGGCGGAGTACGTATGGGGATGTCCAAAATGCAAAGATATTCGTTCTTGTCACATGTTACTTATTTCATGAGGGCAGCAAACTTCAAGGGACTTGCCTCATGATGGTGCTATGGGCGAAGTGCACCGGGTCATAGACAGCGCCATGGTCGGGCACTGAAATACTGGGGTCATGTTACAGGTCACGGGGGCTGGGGGAGAACAGGGATGGGAGGCCTGGTTACTGGGAGATGTGGCAGTGGTGGACCAACACGATAATGGACATAGGACATTATAGACACCTGGGACATGAAGGGACATGAGGGGACATGAGGGGACATGAGGGGACATGAGGGGACATGAGGGGACACGAGGCAGGGGTGGACCAGCACAATGATGGACACAGGACATTTTAGACACCTGGGACATGAGGGGACATGAGTAGACATGAGGGGACATGAGGGGACATGAGGGGACATGAGGAGACCGAGGCAGCGCTCGACCAGCACGATAATGGACACAGGACATTGTAGACACCTGGGACATGAGAGGACAAGAGGCAGTGGTGGATCAGCACGATAATGGACATAGGACATTATAGACACCTGGGACATGAAGGGACATGAGGGGACATGAGGGGATATGAGGGGACATGAGGGGACATGAGGGGATATGAGGGGACATGAGACAGGGGACATGGCCAGAGATCGAGACACTTCTCGGCTGCCCAGGATGACAGCGACGTTCTGTGAAGGACCTGATAGATGCTGGCGATGCTGTTATGAGAACTTGGTGACAACCGGCAACATAGCGGGGAAGAGAACAAAGGTAAGGCAGAGAAGTAAATACCTGGATGGCTTGGCCACATGGCATGGTCGAGACAAGAACACAGAGCTGATCCACGACTCTGGTGATCGCGTGAGATGGCGAAACATGACCGGCCACAATTATCAGCATGGCACACCATGATGATGATGATAATGATTAATGAAGGCAAAATTCAACACGGGACACGCCACTAGGTAATTTAAATACTGCATGTCCTTTACAAATGGTTGCAACCAACCCCAGCATGATTTTCTATGCAATTTTACGCTCAGCAGTTAGCCGTTGCTTTCTGAACATTAAGTCAACATTTAAGTCCAGCTTAATGTCGGTGTAGGTGTTGAACCCCCTAGCTCGCCATCAGCGCACCGGAACTTTAAGAGTTTGGGCTCTTATCCTTTCATCCACGCCGCTATCGCTCTAAATAATGGATGATAATAAACACAATTTCGGAACATATCACCCGGGAAGATTCATAACAAAAGCCAGATTCTAGAATTACAGGAAACAAAAATGAGAAATTCTTGCAAGGACACACACATACACACAAACTTGGCACACGATTGCCATCTGTCAACTTGTCTCCACTAGTTCGTTGTTTTAGCTGTTTCTTAATTATGTCTGAAGCCAGACTTTTTAACACGAAAACCAAATCAACAACAAATAAATAACTCGGGAATGTAGGATAGCTGGCGACTCAGAGATGCTGGCTTCTTGAAAAACAAGACATAAGGAGAAAACATCGATAGTTTAATGTGTCGAAATGGCCGTTTTCTTTAGGGGAACAGACAAGACAAACAAGAAATTATCATGCCGGTCTATCAGCGTTTTTTGTCGGGCAAGTAAATAAAACAAGGCTTGTATTTGTTCGTCTACGGGAAGCCGTGAAGTAGCCAGACGGTCGCCTGGCGGCTTGTTGGTCATAGGTTCGGATCCAAATCGGGGAGAGGGGTGTTTTAAAAAAATGTCCTAAGTTCCTAGGTTTATCAAACTTAAAGTGGCTACTATGAATTTTTTGGAGAGTAAACGCAGCCGGTGTAATACTGACGACACCGCCCACTGAGTACCGATTGGTCGATAAAAAAGTATGGCCACAGAACCATTTGTCCAATCAGCTTTAAAATGTGCACAAGGTCACGGGTAGTTGAACTCATGAGTCGGTTTGATCTTTGAGTTATTAATATGAGTGAGGCTTGAAAAGAAAACCTTAAAAGTGTGATAGAAATTACAGTAACCATGCCATTGTCTTGTAACCTGTCAATATTGCTGTTAAGTATGTCAAGAGGGTTAAGCACGTGACATCACGGTGCAGTAAAACACGGTGAGGCCATAAGGACAGATTAAAGCTGGTCGCCCCACTTTTGACATGCACCAAAGAGGAGCAGTGTTCTGTTATTCGTTTTTTTTTTTTTTAAACTCAGTGAAGGGTGAAACTTATAGAAATTCATCGGCATGCATGCCTGTCAGTCTAGCAAGTGTCTGAGTGGAGTAGGAAGTTTTAAAACGGCGTGATTTCTGTGACAGACTGTTCTCGACCGGGTAGTGACACCTGAGTCCTTTTTTATACAGGAATCCAGCACTTTATGGTCACTGGACAAAACAAAAATAAATAAGGTTTTCATTACATGCCCCTCGCATGTTAACATACATTGTTTCCGTTATTATAAGAGGGAAAGGGAAGCACTACAACACAGACCCCGCGAAGATGCTGCTTTGGTAAGGAGTCAAGAGAAAAGTGTCTACACCGACCCGCGCCGATAGATGGAGGTCCTTATCGTGTTTTAGACGACTTGGTGGTCAAAGGATCAGACCTGGGAGTTGAACGAGCGTCTTAAAGACACCATGCATGAAGTCAAAGGATCGGTCCTGGGAGTTGAATCAGAGACTTAAAGACACCATGCATGAAGTCAAAGGATTGGATCTAAAGGTTAAACCAGAGTCTGTAAGTTGAGTTGAGTTGAGCTAAGAACCCACATCACTGCACTCAGGAGATTCCATACGCGCCCCGTCACCTCGTTCAACAGTCAGCGAAGAGTCATACTACTAATCGCTCCCACCGCTATCTTTTTTTTTTAAATTGTTGCGTATCCCTTACGGGACGTTGCAGTCAACACCAGCATTTTTCATCTGCTTTTGATGTACTAGGCAAGTGTTACATTCAGTAGTTTGCCGTTGCTTTCTGAACGACCGGCTCCCATACCATCACGTTATAACACAACGCGACACGGTCTGCTGCACAAATCGGTTGCAGCTGAGCTTCGAACGCCTGGTACCCGGCTCACGAACCGCGTTCGCAAGCCTTTAGCCACGAAGCCGGCTGATTACCAGAGTCTTAAAGACACCTGTATGAAGTGAAAGACATGGTAGGAGATAGACAGCGATACGGGTGGATATATAACATCAGATGGACAAACAGTGGTTTGTTAATTGCATATCCTTTACAGGACTTCGCATTCAACCTTAGCATTTTTGTCTGTTATTTCTTGGCAGGTTTACGTTCAGCTGTTTGCCATTATGCTAAATGCATAAGGCTAAAATGCTATATAGAACAAGTTTTCCTGTATGGCAGCGAATCTTGGAATATAAATGAACAAATTAGGAAGAACGTAGAAGCAACAAAGATGTGGTTTTTAAGACGAATGTTGCGAATTCATTGGACTGCCAGAGTAACGAACAACGATTGCCTGAAAGAGGCTATTGAAACTAGAACACTATATACAACAATAAGAAAGAGACAAACAGCTTTCTTTGGTCATGTGATGAGAAGAGAGGTATTGGAGAACATCGTGACAACTGGAAAGATCGAGGGAAAGAGAGGCAGAGGCAGACCAAGAGAAATGATGCTGGACGGATTGAGACGGTGGCATGGAGGAATATCAGCAGCAGAGTTGATCCAGAATACCAAAGACCGAGATCTGTGGAGAGCCTTGAACGTCTACGCCATCCGGCACGGCACTTGATGATGATGATGTTTGCCATTGCTTTCTGAACGACTGGCACTCATATCATTATATGGAAACCAACGCAAGGCGCTCTACTACCACATCACCCGCTGCTGTGTTTCGAACGCGGTATGTAGGATTACGAATTGCATTGGTAACCCCTTTGGCACATATCCGCCAGTTTGTTAGAGGCTACAAATAAAACATGAGACACACGGGGTTAGAAGTCGAGGGGTTAGAGGTAGAGGGGTGCCAAACTTCATGGTGGAGACGACACGTGATTGACTGACTGACTGATAATGTGTGGTTTTACTCAGCGGCCAGCCAGATTGATGTGGTAATTAGGAGAGCGTAGAGAGGTGTCTCTGTGGCTAAGGGTTTGCGAACGCGGTTTGTGAGCCCGTATACCCGGGTTCGAAACACAGCGGTGCTGGTTTTTTCCTTTTTCGTAAAAGGTATAGGGGCCGGTCGTTCAGAAAGCAATGGCAAACCACTGAACGTAACACTTGCCTAGTACATCAACAGCAGCTGAAAATGCTGGTGTTGACTGCAACGTCCCGTAAGGGATGCGCAACAAAATTTAAAATTAGAGAGGTGTTAAAATGAGAGGGCCTTACTGGGCGTTGAGAGGACTTTTTTGGGCGTTGAAGAGGACCTTGCTGGGCGTTGAGAGGACCTTGCTGGGCGTTGAGATCTCTTGAGTGGCCACTCCCCAACCTTTGAAATATCTCGGACAACACATTTGGCTAAATGGATACGTGGGGTCTGTCTGTCCGTCCGTCTGTCCGTCTGTCTGTCTGTCTGTCTAGTTTAATTTAGTTTGGGTTAGTTTAGTTTAGTTTAGTTTAGTCGACGGATCAACATCACGGCACACGGGTGTAGCCCATAAATGCATCGTTCAACTCCTAACTCAAGCCTGAGTCCGGAGAATCTCATCTCAGTGCACGAACTCCGTAGCACCCATGGAACCGAGGATCCTGAAATTCTTTGGGTAGATTTTTATTTCGAAATTTTGCCCGGACGGCGCTGTTAGGCTACTCTTTTTCGGTTTCCAACTGCCAAGGGATTTTTTTTACGTGCGAACAATACATACGTCCGATATCACTACCCAGAGACCAGGGCCATTTTGTTACTTAAAGTCCACGTCAATAAATCCCGGCCCTCACCGGGGCTTTTCTGTCTATCTGTCTGCTTATAGATATTTTTTACTTATTTCTCAGCTATCTGATGATATGTTTTCCATTTATTTTGCAACGATCCCTTCTGTTTCAATGTTTATCTTTCTGCCTGTCTGTCTGCCTGCCTGCCTATCAGCCAGTCTGTCTGTCTGTCTGTCTGTCTGTCCGTCCGTCCGTCCGTCCGTCCGTCTGTCTGTCTGTCTGTCTGTCTGTCTGTCTGTCTGTCTGTCTGTCTGTCTGTCTGTCTGCAGACATGTCTTTTGACTGTCCAGCCGTCCACCATTTGTATACCTGTCTGTTGTATGTCTGTCTATATGTTTTTCTGTTCTCCCGCCTGTCTGTTTGTATATCTACCTTCTTTATATCTGCCAAACTTTCTGTCTGTATGTCTGTATATATGTTTGCCTATCTGTATATCTATCTCCACGTTTGTCGCTTGTCTGTCTTTGACTCCTTATGTCCATCTATCTACCATTCAGCCCATATGCGTCACTGTTTATCTATGTATGTATGTCTTCCTGCCTATATGTCTGAATGTATGTATGTCTTCCTGCCTATATGTCTGAATGTATGTATGTCTTCCTGCCTATATGTCTGAATGTATATATCTGTTTGTATCTTTCAGTCTATCTTTTTGGCAGTATGCCTATCTATCTGTCTTTCTTTCATCTTGTCTGTCTGTTCCTTTGTCTATCGATCCGGCTGTATTCCCCATTAGAGCGTAGCATTTCAATCCTACCTCAATTAGTATCTCTACTTCCTTAATTTCCCAACCAGATCTCTTAAATTATGGAACCTTCTAGGAGTCCGCTATAAGAATCCTGCCTAAATCCATTCCGATCCCTAGATGACCAGTGATCTACAGCCGGATCTCAAGATAGCCAATGATCTACGACTGAACCTTAAGATAGCCAGTGATTATTGCTGAATACTTGGACTAAAGGAACCAGAGGAACATTCATACTTTTGGTGGAAATGATGTATCGATTTGACTTCTGGGGGTTGGCTTACGTCCACAATTTTACATTTCCAAATACTGTGGCATGTTTACTTCTTCAAGTTTGCACGTGAAACTTTATCTTATGGTGATACAAACTCCGCCATGGAGCAAAGCACAACGGGAGACTTCTGACCGAACGAACGAACGACAGAACTTTATTTTCCAAGGGTCAAAAACTGGGCACGCAGGCCCGTCATACATTCGGCCCTTCCAATCACTCATCTTTCTTTCATAAATTGTGCATGGTAAATTCACATAGAAAAAGTAATCACCCCTTTCCACTTCCTGGAATATTTCGTTCTTTACCTTCCTGGTATTCTCTGGGGGAAGGCCTTAGCCGGGTCATGACTCTGGGTGTCTTTCTCCTGTGGTGTATTCGTACCATATTTCGAGACGTTCAATTAGTTTTCTTTGCCCAACAACTTGTCCCACAAATGTGCATTATGCCAGCTACCAAGCCACGCCTCCCTCGGGGAGAACATCGTGCACGCTGTGCTTCCGTGCCTCACACATTATTCTAGCACCTTCGGCCGTGAGGAGCCAGCTTTTTCCCGGCCGTTCTCTTCTGTCGTCGCCTCCGTATTTAGTAGTTATCTTAGAAGTGTAATTACATGATCTCGCTAATAAAGAGATCACGGAAATGAATTATATCATTAGAAACTTTAGATTGTGGAAAATTGTCTGTACCGGGTGACCAATCAGGTGATTTCTGAGCCACAAGCGGATAACTATGTCCTCCCTTTGCCCTCAAATATGGAATGTGTTTTTTCGTTCGCTCGCTTTGAGCTTATGACGAGGGACACGTAATAGAGGCCAGCATGACCGAATGGATAAGAACGCGTGTTCTTAAACATCCGGTGTTCTGATGCCGAGATAAGGGGTTCAACCCCTACACCGGACATTTGGACTAAAATATTAACCTCTCTTCCTTGACTTGGGGACGAAAATTACAAGTGCCTCAGAAGTCGGAGTGGGTTCGCCTGATGGCGACGGGCACTGTTAATAGGGAAAGCTAATCCACTCGCAAAATTCTAGTCCAGCACTAATAGAAATAGTGTGTATGGACTACGCTTGAATTCAAAGCGAGCGAGCGAAAAAACAAACAAAAAAACTGGTAATATGGAAGGCGAATCCACACGCAAAATTTAATCCAGTAGACTAGAAGTAGAAACACTTGTGGGGACTATGATTGAGATCATAGCGGGCGAATGTTAAAAACAAATAGAAGATATGGGAATACACAAATACAACATCACCATCCTGAACACAAGAGGCAACAATTGCTTTTCTTCGCGTGACCAGACAATTCAATGCTGCACTTGTTTTACAAGTTGTCACTTGAAGCACAACGTCATATCCCGGTCAACGCGTGTCTGTAACAACTGGGAGATGTAACATCAATTATCCTGTCAGAGAGGAGAGGTTTTTGTGTATTATGTATATCGCTGTCACTGTTTCAGGATGCACGGCTATCGTGACGCTTTAGCAAATTCATTATTGCAATAGCATATGCTAGGGTCAAAGGTGACTCGAAGGTTATGAGATCCTGTTGAGGGTCACCGTCTGTTTTCTAAATTATTCTTCAGTTTGGTTTGCTGCAGGCGTTGGCGATCATTACCCTGTTCTCCTGTACTGAGATGCTCACCTCGCTTCAGAGGTCACAGATTGTGAGAACTGTATGGATATTTTTGCCGTGGCCATGCGGGAGTGCGGGGGAATGAACAGGCTGATAGACTGGCAGGGAATGCACCTCTTGGTGGTAGATTACCTATGGACAAGGGAGAGATGGTCGTGCGCTGGTGGGACTAGGTGGAGAATGTGGAGGAACAGATTGAGAACCCCTGTGTGAGAAGAATGAGATTGCGGGAGATCGAAAAGGGTTCTGGAAGATTCTCAAAACTGAGAGGGAAAACCAGGAGAACTTTCAGTCAGATAGCAGTGGGAACGATAGTAGTGTGATTCTTCGCTGGGTGTTGAACGAGGGGGTGGAGCGCATATGGGAATGTCCTGAGTGCAGTGATGTCGCTTCTTAACTCAACTCAACTCAACTCAACTCAGTTTAACTCAACTGTACTGAGACCTGGTCGTCTTAACGGACGGTAGTTTGTTACATCGTGCTTCAAAAGGGGCATCATAACTACGACCCGAAGGAGTTAAGGAAGGAATTCTCAATCCCGCATACCGCGTTCGAAACACAGTCCGCCGGCGATTTGGCAGTAGACATCTTGCGTTGGTTTTCATACGATGGTATGAGTGCCGGTGGTACAGAAAGCATCGACAAACTAATGAACGTAAACTTGCCAAGAGATCACAAACAGCCAGAAAATGCTGGGGTTGACTGCGACGTCCTGTATAGGATACGCAACTAACTTTTAGAATGGCGGTAGCGAATTTGATTGGAGAGACTAGTTCGTCCACAATTGATGCGTGGGAAGACCTGGTCATTTCCACCATCACGCACAATCTGACTTCTCACACGCTCAGGGTGTGACCTATCTTTGTAATATCTCTCACTCTATTTCTTTCCCTCGGTCATCTATCTCTTTCCTTTCTCTCACCTGTCTCTATTCTCTCTCCTCTCTCTTTTCTCACTCCTCACTCTCTCATCTCTCTCCTCTCTCTCTATCTGCTTTCCTTTCTTTCTATCCTCTCTCTACTCTCTCTCTCTTATCTCTCTCCTCTCTGTCTCATATCTCTCTATCCCACCCCACCCCTCTCTCCCCAACAGAATGTCATAACAGTAATGATTTCACACCGAGACAATTATCCCCACAAAGCATTGCAATGTCTGCAAAGAGACACGATAAAATGTGATGGCTGCCGTTTCTATGGAGACCCAGATATAAACATCAGCGCAGAGAAGGTCCCAGAATCCAATGCACAGGAAGTGGGTCAGGAACATTTATGGCCGGTAGTCTGTTGTGAAGGGGGAGCACGTGGCATTTATTTCTGGTCATAAATGTTGTTTTATGGGAAATCATAAAGTAGCGAAATATGATGTGAGTCACACTGTGGGGCTGGATGTCGTGGTGGTCACATAGTGCATCATGTCACGGCAGTCACATAGCGCATCGTATCACGGCAGTCACATTGCTTAGCGTGTCAGTACGATCACTTGATGCATCGTGTCACGGTGGTCAGTTTATGCATCACATCCCGGCTGTCCGTTCGTGCATCGTGTCACGGTAGTCATTTTATGCGACATGTCACGGTAGTTACTTTATGCATCTTGTCAAGGCAGTCCTTCAGTCAGTCTGTCTGTCTGTCTGTCTGTCTGTCTGTCTGTCTGTCTGTCTTCATCGATCATCCGACTATATTGTAGACTTAGCTTAAGACGCAATTGTGACGTGCCTGTTTACGGCACAGCTGCGATATTTGCCAGATTTAGCCGACACATCCGGCTTCTTCTGGCGTTTGTTGGCCAGGTCACCTTCCCGGCGCCTGTCATCATAAAATATGCCTGTCATTAGATGTCATGTCTCATATCCCATGCCGCTAGCATCCAGACGTCATGCTAGTGATGTATCATCAGTCGCTCTACACCGCGAGCTACTACAGAAAGAACCAGTGTCCAGATCTCCACAGAACACAGCCATTGATGTGGCTTTCATGTCACAAATTACTAGCCTGCCTCCTGTGGTTCTGTGACGTCAAATGATGGGCTATGTTGCTATAATTATCCAGACTAGTTATCAACAACCGTCGCCCTGCACTTAATAGTTATAATGCCCGTACCTTCGGTGATGTGTCTGCTTGTGTTCGTATTGCTGCATTTCTGCGTCTGGGGTCAACTGTTATTGTTGTTGTGTTGTTGTTGTTGTTGTTGTTGTTGTCGTCGTCGTCGTTCTTCCTTCTCTTCCTCCCCTCCTCCTCCATATTCTTCTTCTTCTTCTTCTTCTTCTTCTTCTTCTTCTTCTTCTTCTTCTTCTTCTTCTTCTTCTTCCCCCATTATTGGTGTCTGTGTTTGGAGAGGGGAAAGAAAACTCCGCAACACGGGCCCCGTGGAGATGCAGCTTGGTGCTGCGTTGGGAGAAAAGTCTGGAGACAAAAACCTCTGTCCGGTTGTCAGGATCAAGACGCCAATGTAGGCGGCTTGTAAAGGAGCGTCTTTCACAGAGAGCAAACGCCAGCCATGGCTGGGGCTCAACAGCAAAGGATAGAGAGAAGAGAAATCAACCGGAGGCCACACCAATATGGATCTCTGTGGGATGTATACACACTTCATTAAAAAGCACGCCCTTTAACAGATTTAGTACGAAACAAAAAGTAGGTATGGACCACACACAAATTGATGACGGAAATAGCGGTGTGTCACAGTTACGTCTTACATGTTGTTAATATGGTAGCAGACATGTTGTCTTATATATCAAATTAAAGGAGGTTGCATAGTGAAAACTACTGTATATACGCCCATGGCAGATGAGGGAAGGGGCTTCAGACGGTTAATCATCCGATGGCACTTAATCAGCTCAGGCGAATTTGGCTTACGGTGCTAAACGCATATTTGTATAGATGAATGCGCACTTGATGCTGATGACGATGTGGGCAGTACCACGCCGGCCGCCGCCTCTACTTCCCGAGACATATTCTGGTCACCAGTTTAGGCTGGGCCGACATGGCAACCCACGTCAATTGTTTTTTTTTCCCCTTCAAATACCACCTCCATGTGGATTCGAACCCATGATCCCCGGACCAGAGGGTGAGCGTGACCACTGTGTGGTGTTACCGTAGCTCCCACCCATATGTTGCAATAGGCCAGCTCACACAAGCATTTAATAGCGTACACCAGGGCAAGACAGTCGTCTTGTGATGGCTACGTTACTGTTTTGTTATGTTATGCTTATGTTATGTTATGGTTATGTTATCTTATGGTTATGTTATGTTATGGTTATTTTATCATTATGTTATAGTTATGTTATGATTATGGTGTGGCTTTGTTATGATTACATTATGGTTATGTTATGATTATGTTATGATTACGTTATGATTATGTTATGGTTATACCGGCGCTGAAACGAGGGCTTACGCGCCCAATTCGCACTCCCGTATACCGCGTTCGAAATACAACTGCGGGATATTTGGAACCATACTGCCTTGAACTTGTTTTCATAAAATTGTATGAGTGTCAGTCTTTCAGAAAGCAACGACAAACTAATGAACATAAACTTGCCAAGAAATCACAAACAGCCAAAACATGCCGCGGTCAACTGTGACATTATGTAAAGGATATGGAACTAACTTTTTTTTATGGTTCTTTTGAGACAAGAGCGTCTAGTTAATGTCGTGACAACGGTGAAGATCAAGGGTGTTACAGACTCAGGTCGACGTGGGGAAAACTGCTGAATGGATTCACACAATTGTACGGAAGACAATCAGCGGTTAACCTTATCACAAACACACAGGATAGGTGGAGGCACATGATCGCCTGCGGCGTGGTGTGACATGATGGTGTTGAAGACAGTAGAGATGCTGCTTTTAAGTGCACAATTTTGGTTGTTGTTTTTCCTAATACGTCCACCCCCCCCCCCCCCCTCCCATATTACTTAGCGGAGCTGGCCGAATGAAATTAGTCACTGAGCTGCAGACATCCCTGGGGCCTAAGTTTATTGAACTGCGGTATAACACTCCCACAGATGTTGACTGCGCTTTATCAAAACTCAACCAAGTGTGGAAACACGGAAATAGAGACAGTAGAATATTGACCAACAAGGATATAGCATGGCCCAGATCACGAGTGGAAATTTAAGACGGGAGAGGCATAATCAATTTGTGTCTATTTCCTCTTACTGCACGTTGTTATACTGGCTCTAGCAGCTGTCGCCTGGTGAAGGTTTTACAGACGTTGCACGGCCAGGGTTCGAGTCCTCCTCCGGGAAAATGGCTAACAATGGCTTGAGCTGCCAGGTAGACCGGTCTAAAATAGGTCCCAGGAAATGGTTTGGGGGGTGAAAGCGGCCGGGGAGATGTTGACTGCCCCACTTCCCGAGTGCAATATATGGTCTATGAAAATGTGGGGCTAGCACCATGCGCCCGATAAGTCTCAGGACGTGTATAAGGGCGGCTTCACTTGTGTATTGTTGGTGCCTCATGAGAAGCGGACATTGGGCATGCACTGAGAAAATAGTATACTTTTATGTGGCAAGCGGCGTAGAGGGCATTTGGAATATATAGTGGAAACAGTATACTTTTATGCTGCAAGAGAAGAGGACATTTTGAATATATAGTAAACAATAGTACACTTTTATGCGGCAAGAGAAGCGGACATTTAGAACACATAGTGAACACAGAACAGTGAGGGGGGGGGGGGGTCCTAGAGAGATGACATAGGATAGCTTGAGGTTGTGACATGGAGAAGCATCTGTGTCGGACATGATTTACAACACGCGGAACAGGAGGCTGAGAGGGGTAACCATGGCGATCAACACCATATGGCAGGGACTACAAGATGGGAGACAGGAGGCTGTGGGATGACCTAACGATCAACACCTATATGACATGAACTTTAGGAAGAGAGACAGGAGGCTGTCGACATACACAACGATCATCCACATTTAGCATAGACTGTAGGAAGTGAGAGAAGTGGGCATGCATGTCTCCGGATAACTAGCAGTTGTATGACCAAGCCATGCTTGTGTATAGTGCGTTGTAGTGTGTAGTGTGAAATGAGTAGTGTGATATGTGTAATGTTATGTGTGTAATGTGTAGCGTGATGTGTATTATGTGTAATGTGATGTGCGGAGTATGATTGGTGTGTGTAATGTATGATGTGTGATGTATGTAGTGTGTAATGTGTAATGTGATGTGTGTAGTATGGTGTGTGTAATGTGTAATGTCTTGTGTGTAATGTTTTGTGTGTAGTACCTTGTATGTAATGTCTTGTATGTAATATCTTGTGTGCAATGATTTGTGTGTAATGTCTGGTGTGTAATGTCTTGTGAGTAATGTCTTGTGTATATTGTCTTGTGTGTATTGTCTTGTGTGTAATGTCTTGTGTGTAATGTCTTGTGTGTATTGTCTTATGGGTAATGTCTTGTGTACATTTTCTTGTGTGTATTGTCTTGTGTGTAATGTTGTGGGTGTAATGTCTTGTGTGTAATGTTGTGGGTGTAATGTCTTGTGTCTATTGTCTTGTGTGTGTTGTCTTGTGTCTATTGTCTTGTGTGTAATGTCTTGTGTATAATGTCTTGTGTGTAATGTCTTGTGTGTATTGTCCTGTGTGTATTGTCTTGTGTGTAATGTTGTGGGTGTAATGTCGTGTGTGTATTGTCTTGTGTATATTGTCTTGTGTGTAATGTCTTGTGTGTATTGTCTTGTGTGTATTGTCTTGTGTGTAATGTCTTGTGTGTAATGTTGTGGGTGTAATGTCTTGTGTGTATTGTCCTGTGTGTATTGTCTTGTGTGTAATGTTGTGGGTGTAATGTCTTGTGTGTATTGTCTTGTGTGTAATCTCTTGTGTGTAATGTCTTGTGTGTAATGTCTTGTATGTAATGTCTTGTGTGTATTGTCTTGTGTGTAATGTATTGTGTGTAATGTTGTGGGTGTAATGTTGTGTGTGTATTGTCTTGTGTTTATTGTCTTGTGTGTAATGTCTTGTGTGTAATGTCTTGTGTGTATTGTCTTTTGTGTAATGTTGTGGGTTTAATGTATTGTGTGTAATGTTGTGGGTGTAATGTCTTGTGTGTATTGTCTTGTGTGAATGTCTTGTGTGTATTGTCTTGTGTGTAATGTCTTGTGTGTAATGTCTTGTGTCTTGTGTGTAATGTCTTTTTGTAATGTCTTGTGTGCAATGTCTTGTGTGTAATATTTTGTGTCTTGTGTGTAATGTCTTGTGTGTAATGTCTTGCGTCTTGTGCGTAAAGTCTTGTGTGTATTGCCTTGTGTGTAATGTTGTGTGTGTAATGTCTTGTGTGTATTGCCTTGTGTGTAATGTCTTGTGTGTAATGTCTTGTGTCTTGTGTGTAATGTCTTGTGTGTAATGTCTTGTGTGTAATGTCTTGTGTGTAATGTCTTGTGTCTTGTTTGTAATGTCTTGTGTGTAGTGTCTTGTGTTGATGTCTTGTGTGTAATGTCTTGTGTGTATGTCTTGTGTGTAATGTCTTTTGTGTAATGTCTTGTATGTAATGTCTTGTGTCTTGTGTGTAATGTCTTGTGTGTAATGTCTTGTGTGTGAATGTCTTGTGTGTAATGTCTTGTGTTGATGTCTTGTGTGTGTAATGTCTTGTGTGTAAATGTCTTGTGTGTATTGTGTTGTGTGTAATGTCTTGTGTGTAATGTCTTGTGTGTAATGTCTTGTGTGTAATGTCTTGTGTGTAGTGTCTTGTGTGTAAATGTCTTGTGTGTAAATGTCTTGTGTGTATTGTGTTGTGTGTAATGTCTTGTATGTAGCAAACACAACCAGTCAGGGAACCAATGAAATAGACAACACAACATCTCACACTCACCACCATCTAGGTTACAGTTTCGCCGCTACATCCGACAAATAGTCTCCCACTTGACACAAGTGATCCACAATGACTAACAAGATGTCACATAATAGCCTCCTTGGCTTCTGAAACCAACGATGCATGGTAGAATGACAGCACCTGTCTATGAATGTACTTACATAGTATATAATATATCACGAGCTTCTGTAGGAACAGGCTAGTGCGTATAGATCTGGGACGAATGTAGGAACAGCTAGTACGTATAGATCGGGGCGAATTTAGGAATCCATTACTGCGTATAGATCTAGGGCCAACTTAGGAATCCGTTATTGCTTATAGATCTGGCGCGAATTTAGGAATCAGTTATTGCGTATAGATCTGTAGCGAACTTAGGAATCCGTTATTGCGTATAGATCTGGAGCGAACTTAGGAATCCGTTATTGCGTATAGATCTGGAGCGAATTTAGGAATCCGTTATAGCGCATAGATCTGTAGCGAACTTAGGAATCCGTTATTGCGTATAGATCTGGAGCGAACTTAGGAATCCGCTAGTGGGCGTAGATCTGGAGCGAACTTAGGATCCCATAACTGCACGCGTCCCGTATTTTTCTAACACAACCAGAAAAACGCGATGCGGTGATAACACTAACCCTACGACAGACAAGTAAACAACACCTGATGTGTAACTGATCGTACATGACACATGGGAGTCGCGGTAGTGGATACAATTGACCTGAATTACGATGTCGATCCAGTATAAAATAGGTACCAGGACATGCATGGGAAGTAAGGCGGCCGCTATAACAATGACCACATCTCACTTGGAGCACCCATTTATCTACAACATAAGGATACTGCACCATATACTGAATACACCTTAATGAAAATGAAAGGGTCCTCTTTAGCATCAGAAGTAAACATTATCTGATATATAACACCTGGTCGTACATACTATAGCGAAGGCGTCACAGACGCAATTCGTAATTTCGCATACCGCTTTCGAAACACATGCGCAGGCAGACTGTCTTCCGCTGCTTTCCATGCAGAGTATGAGTGCCCGTCTTTCAGAAAGCAATGGCAAACTACTGAACGTACACTTGCTAAGAAATCACTAACAGCCAAAAATGCTGGTGCTGCCTGCGACGTCCTGTAAAGGATATACAACTGACTAGCATACAAAAATATATTTAAAAGGCAAGAGGGCACACTTTATTGCACGAGGTTTTATTCCCATATGGCTCGGATCTGTTTCCGCAAGGGCGGCCTCTCGAAAGCTGTCACACAAAGCTCGAATCTCCTTAGCTCCAGTGACAACTCGTCGGGAGTCGTGCTTCGAGTCGTATGGAGTTCGTGCTTTGTACGAAGCTTTCCGCGCTGCGAAAAGAGACTGAGCCATATGGGATTAAACCCGGTGCAATGAAGTCGACCATGTCGACTTTAATCATTAAATAATGATGTCATCAGAAGTAAACAACATCTGTTATAGCGTCTGAGCTGGTGTTAATCGATGTTATCACAAACATCAGAAAGAGGGAGGACATCATTTTTATTGGGCCATGTTATGAGAAGACAAAATCTGAAACATGTTGTGACAACCGGAAAGATTTATAGAAAGAGAGATAAAGGAAGATAACATGAGAAGATTATTGACAGTCTTGTGTCATGGCACTGAAGGGAGTCAACACATGAATTGATCCATGGCATCGCAGATAGCAATTTGCAAAGAGGCATGATTACACACGCCAGCCGGCAAGGCACTCGATGATGATAATGATGTTATGCGATGTCTTAATTTTCGTGTCAGTCCTTTTCAATTTGCTTCTTACCCGTGTGTCTGTCATGCTGTTACAAGTCTTCGAGATTTCTCTCTCTGTTGCGGTGTTCATCTGGAAATGTTTGTTTTATTGTTTGCTTTGCGTTCGCTGGCTTAAAACTACTCAAGTGTATTCCTACACGTCCTACTACTTCTAGTGCGCTGGACTGAATAGTGCGTGTGGATTAGCTGTCCCTATTACCAGTACGTGATTCGGCATCTCTATCATCATCAAGTGCCCTGCCAGCTGGCCTTTGCGCTCATATCTCTCCACAGATCTCGGTCTTTGGTGTTCAGGATCAACTCTGCTGATGATACTCCTCCATGCCACCGTCTCAATCCATCTAGCATCATTTCTCTTGGTCTGCCTCTGCCTCTCTTCCCCTTAATATATCTAGTTGTAACGATGTAACCTCCAGTGCCTCTCACCTCATCACGCGACCAAAGAAAGCTGTTTGTATCTTTCTTAATATTATATAAAAGATTCTAGTGTCATTAGCCTCTTTCATGTAATCCTTTTTTAATCATATCTAAACCTTTTGATATTATTCATTCAGTTAACCTGTATTTCTTCTTCTGTTTCTTGTTCATCTTTGGGGATGAGTGCCTCATACACAGTGACCCGGTGTGTCCGACTTCAGCACACATTAGTGTCAGGTTTGCTTCCTCTATGGAGATTCCATCCAAGGGAACAGGCTCTATCTATCTGTGTAACCTGTATTTCATGTCCTATATACGTCCACTGCCACGGTGGCATAGTAAGTATTGCACTTGCCTGTCAAGACAAAGATCCCCGTTCGATCCCCAGCAGATTATCGTCTTCGAGCAGTAACGCTCAGGGGAGTCGCGGTATATTAGCGGCTAGACGCTCACCTGCAGGCGCTGTTGTCGCCAGTTCAATCCGCATCGGGGCGGATATCAATATTTAAAACTTGTTCCCCAGGGGTACCCCCAGTCTAACGTAGAAACCAGGAAATGTCTGGGCAAGTAAAGGCGAGCGGTACTGACCGCATCAGCCACCGAGTGCCGCTCGGTCAATAAGGTTCTCTATCTCTTGCTAGGAGTACGACAGAGATGTGTCTTGTCACCTAACTTCTTCTCCCTCTTTAGCAAAATAATAATCAGAGAGATCAAAGAGACGCCAAGAATACAAATCGGAGGTTATAATATAAACAATGTACGCTATGCGGATGACACAGTATTGGTGGCGGATAATTCAACAGACCTGCAACAATTGTTGGACATTGTAATAACAGAGAGTGCAAAGAAAGGACTCTCCTTGAATTTAAAAAAAAAAACAGCACCAATGATGATATCAAAGAAATAGGTGACACAAAAATGTGAAATAGAAATAGAAGCAAAAATTCTTAACCAAGTGGGTAATTTTAAATATCTAGGGGCATTTATAACATCAGATGAAGATGCACAACAGAGATTAAGAGTATAATAGGGCAAGTAAAAGTTGCATTCCAGAAATTGAAGAGTATCTTATGCAATAAGTCATTATCATTGAATGTAAGAAAGAGAGTGATTTATTTAGAACCTGTTTTGCTGTTTGGAAGTGAATCTTGGAATGTAAATGAACAAATTAAGAAGAACTTGGAAGCAACAGAGATGTGGTTTCTGAGACGAATGTTGCGAATTCCGTGGACTACGAAAGTAACCAAGAATGATTGTCTGAAAGAGGTTAATGAAACTAGAACATTACATACAACAATAAGAAAGAGACAAACAGCTGTCTTTGCTCGTGTGATGAGAAGAGAGGCATTGGAGAACATCGTGACAACTGGAAAGATCCGAGAGGAAGAGAGGCAGACGCAGACCAAGAGAAGTGATGCTGGGTGGATTGAGACAGTGGCATGGAGGAATATCATCAGCAGAGTTGATCCAGAGCACAAAAGACCGAGATCTGGTGAGAGTCATGAACGCCTATGCCAGCTGGCAGGGCACTTGATTATGATGATGATCTCTTGCCAGTTCATCAGTCCTGCACATCTTCAGTGCTTCTTCGGTGGCTTGTTCGACCCCTGCGACTTCTGCCAGGAACCACGGCCTCCCATCACTGTACTCTCCAAGCCGCTGAGTTGTTTACAGAGTATTTCACTTTCTGAGACTTGATACCTTTGTCTGCCAGTTTGAAATATGTCCTTATCACCGGAAGTGTGGAAGTTAGAAAACGAGTTCTTGTATGTAAGATAGAACCAGTTTTAACATACGGCTGCAAATCATGGACCATTAGTAAACAAGCTAAGAACTCCATAGAAGCCTTGGCGATGTGGTTTTATAGAAGAATGGTCAACATTCATCGGACAACCAAAATAAATACTCTGGAAATTTTGTGGAAAATTAAGTCACAAAGACAATTTATCACAAACATCAGAAAGAGGCAGTTGTCATTTTTGACCACACCATGACAAGACAAACACTGAAACATGTGACAACCGGAAAGATTTTGGAAAGAGAGGAAGAGGAAGACAGCGAGAGCCTACTAAACGACAACAATAATAACCTCTACTTCAATCCTTTACTTCTATCAGTGCCAATAAATATCTTTGAATCTATGTTAAGAGTATCTCCGTACATGGTAACAAGTAAAATCCATTCAAAATTTAACACACCGCTGTCTGGTGCAGACAGGACCTGGCACTGCCGCAAGAATGTCTTTAATCCCCCACGTAGAATATATTGTGTGGATGAGAACCGGGCACCTCTCGCACTAAACCGCACCGTCATTGAATGGAGACGTTGCTGCTTCCGTGTTTCCTTCAGTTTGAAAATGTCAGTAATGAACGATTGACAAAGAGAGGGATAGAGGTAAGGGGGGGGGGAAGAGACAGCGGGTGATAGAGAGAGACAGAGAGATTCACTGAGTGATAGAGAGAGAGAGACTGAGAGTAAAACACAGAGAGAGAGATACACAATAGACAGAGAGAGAGAGAGAGAGACGGGGAGAGACAGAGAGAGAGAAAGTGAGTGATAGAGACAGAGAGATACCAAGAGAGACACACAGAGATAGAGAGAGACAGACAGAGAGAAACAGACAGAGAGAGACAGACATAGCCAGAGAAAGAGACAGTCACAGAGACAGACAGGGAGACAGAACGAGACAGACAGACAGACAGACAGACAGACAGACAGACAGACAGACAGACAGACAGACAGACAGACAGACAGACAGAGGTAGAGATAAACACACAGAGAGACAGAGGGAGACAGACAGGCAGAGAGACAGAGATAAAAGGAGAGAGACAGACAGACCAAGACAGACAGAGAGACAGCGTGACAGAGAGGAACAGAGAGTGACAGATAGAGAGAGACAGAGAGAGACACATAGAACCAGAGAGAGAGACAAAGACAGAGACAGAGCGAGACAAGAGAGAGAGAAAGAGGGGGCGGGCAGTCATAACGAAAGAAAGAAAGAAAGAAAGAAAGAAAGAAAGAAAGAAAGAAAGAAAGAAAAAGAAAAAGAAAGAAAGAAAATACGAACGTTTTAACTGATTCAGCGCCAAGCAAAAAGTATGTTTTTTACCAAATATTGTACAAAATCAAATGAAAAAGTATTATAATGTAAGTTTCCGTTCACTAAAGTTGCGGAGAGATACCACGAAACAGAACAACACGATGACCCTAGTACGGCGATATATCATCCTTCTGTACAAATAAGTTCACATTTGGCGATATATTATCCTTCGGCAATGAATTAGTTAAAATGTAAAACACCACAGACCAATACCGAAAGAAACTTGTTCCTGCCACCACAACGTCTTTAATCCGCCACTTAGAACAAAATATGTGGAAGAGAACCCGCACCTCTCGCACCAAACCGCGCCGCCATTGAATGGAGATGTTGCTGCGTCTGTGCAGGCGGATGATCCCTGATACTAATCACAGGCACCGGTCACGTGTCACAACAATCACGTGACAAATCTGACAAGATCGAAGCGAAATTGTAACATCGACCGAGCGGAAGCCGAGGGCAGAACTCCTTCACACGTAGTCTACCTTGCAGGTGGTATGAATAGGGCCCAGAACTTGCGGTGAATGTTTACTATTGGGAGACAAGGTACATTAAACACACGGAAACATGAAACCGCGGGACGGAATTTCGGTAAAAATAGTTCTGTGCATATCCGTTGAAGAATGACAGGTGGCCGTGCAGACTGTGTTTTATCGGGCCTGAGACGGGATTTTAAAAATAATGTCGGTCAATGTATTTCTTTCAATTTGAAAATGGAAGTAATGAAAGATTGACAGTCAGGGCGATAAGCAGACAGACAGAGAGAATTGAAGGGAGGGGGGGGGGGGGTGTATGTATATGTTAAATTTTAACCCCCCAAAAAAATTTAGCTGCATGTCCTTCAATGGACGTAGCAGTTAACCCCAGCATTTTGGCTGGTCGTGATTCCTGGGCAAGTTTTACGTTCAGTAGTTTGCCATTGCGTTCTGAACGACCGGCACCTATCCTATACCTTTTACGAAAATACCAGCACCTGCTGAGTTAAATAAGACATACAGAAAAACGGAAAGACAAATAAGGATAGGAGAGCAAAATAGAGGAACAGACATATAAAAAATATAACGAAAGAAAGAAAGAAAGAAAGAAAGACGGACGGACGGACAGGACAGACAGACAGACAGACAGACAGACAGACAGACAGACAGACAGACAGACAGACAGACAGACAGACAGACAGACAGACAGACAGACAGACGGTGGACCGACAGACAGACGTCAACGGACAGACAGACAGGCGGTGGACAGTCAGAGAAATCGCAGGTAAACATTTGTTTACAAGCTATTTTGTTAACTAATTAAACAGTCAATATAGATGGGACAATCCCATTGTTACACCTACAGAAGATAAAACAAGGTCATAAATCCAGACATCCAGGGGCCATCATCACGTCAGATGGAAGATGTGGGCAGAGATTAAGAGCCGGATGATACTGATACCAGTAATACCTTGACAGGTACCGCCATTGGGGTGTGAATAATTAGATCAGTCACACTACTCTAGGTGGCGATATATGAGATCCGGTGACAAGTTCTATTGTTCACCGACTTTCTTTCCCCAGTCAGTTCCCTGAATATTCAGAAAAATATCGGGTAGTCATTTTTATGGCACCAACGTGCACACAGATGTACCTCGCGCCTACCCAACACCCGTTTCATCTCATCTCATCTCATACCATCCCTTCTCAACTCATCTCAACCCAACTCACCTTATCTTGTTCCTCTTGTACCTTGCGGTGTCAAGGTGAAGCACAAACTGAAAGAGAGATTGTCCGTGTATGGGTTTCATACACTGAGATTCACTCTGTCCACATTTACATGGTCACCCTATTCTTCTGGCTCCATTTGGTCTGTACATCATTGCTGCTGTGGCCGAACCATTTAAACCTGCTGTTTATAATGAACCCTAGTATCAATTTTTACTTTGTACGTAAATCTTTATTGACGACGCCGAACTGGAGATAGTAGACCATTTTACATATCTAGGATCAGTGGTAAATAGCAAATTATCCCTCGATCAGGAAATCAACGTCAGGATTGGCAAGGCAGCAACAACAATGAACATGTTAGCAAAAAGAGTCTGGGAGAACAGGAAGCTTACTGCCAAAACAAAAGTCCTCGTCTACCAAGCCTGTGTCCTTAGTACTCTTCTTTATGGCAGTGAAACCTGGACAACTTACTCACACCAAGAGAAACGTTTAAACAGCTTTCATATGCGGTGTCTGCGAAGAATACTTGGTATTAAGTGGCAAGACAAAATCACAAATACTGAAGTATTGGAAAGATCAGGTTGTATGACGGTGTATTCCATGCTCAGTCTTCGTAGACTTAGATGGATAGGACACGTTAGGAGGATGGATGATGGTAGAATACCAAAGGACATCTTTTTTGGTGAACTACAGACGGGTAGGAGATCTCAGGGTCGGCCTCTACTACGATACAAAGATGTGTGTAAGCGGGACATGATTGATACAGGCATTGATAATGCACATTGGGAGCACGTCGCCGCTGAACGTCTTGCATGGAGGGCAACTATCAGAAATGGAATAAAGACAAAGGAGAAAATGATTCCAGATAAAGCACACACAGAGCGTGAGAGACGTAAGATGGTGCAAAATGGTGGAAATGACCATGTTTTCACATGCACCTACTGTGGGCAAACATTTGCAGCAAGAAAATTGGCCTTACCAGCCACACTCGCCACCGCCATGGATCGTAGTTATTAAGCCTTTTTGAAGCACAATGTACCAAACTATCGTCTGTCAAGATGGAAAGGTGCCAATGTTACGTAAATCCATACTTCAAGAGCTAAATATTGAAGAGGGTTGGCAATTAAAGACGATAAAACAATGAAAATTGAAATATTTTGGTCACTTGAAACGTCATGAAAGTTTGGAGAGGGGCATATGCCTGGGAAGAGAGGAAGACGAAGGCCAAGGAGAAGATGGGTGCAGGATGTGGTGGGTGATCTCCAGATGGGTGTATCGGACGCGGGACATCTTGCTTGTGATCGAGAAGTTTTCCGGAAGGTTGTTATGGGAGCGAGGTTCTGCAAAGGATATGCTACTGAATGAATGAATGAATGAATGAATGAATGAAGTAAACAAGTTGTGACACTTTTTATTTATTCTTCTTTCCCCTTTCCTCTGTTCCCCCAAATGGGACATACTACCCTCAGCCAACCCACGGTCTAACTATGGGAGCAGGCCCGCGATAATGTCTACAGACGTCATTATATGTGACGTGAGCATATTTAATGTAGAATCCGAATTATGAAACGTGGACAATCAGCAGACGGGCTGAAAAACATCTTATGGCAGTGAACATGTGGTTTCTGGGGGAAATACAAAGACTTTCATGGACAGACACACACATTATTGAGCAAATCCTACCAGAAGCACATGAAAATCGTAAACTGATTGGAGAAATTAGACGCAGACAGTCAAAATTGTTTTGGCACGTTATGAGAAGAAATAAGTTGGAGAACTTGGTGACAACTGGCAAGATTGAGGGGGGAAAGAGCAAAGGGAATGCAGAGAAGTAAATACCTGGATGGCTTGACCACATGGCATGGTCGAGACAAGAACACTGAGCTGATGCGCGACTCTGGTGATCATGTGAGGTGACGAAACATGACCGCCCACGCTTACCGGTATGGCACATGATGATGATGAATTGTGTTACTACGGATCCTACATGAAATATCTGTTAGTTTCTTATCCTTTACAGGACGTCGCAGTCAACCATATAAATTGTTGGCTGTTTGTGATTTCTTGGCGAGTTTACGTTCTGTAGTTTGCCATTTCTTTCTGGACGACCGGCACTCATTACAGTGTGTGAAAACCAAAGCAACACAGGTTAACTGAAATATATTTACCTCAAATATAGTCAGAAGTGGGCACTTTGCGATCGGACGTCAGTGTGTATTGATGCGCACTTAAAAAAACATCCCTTGGCAGTTGGAAATCGAAAATGAGTAGCCTAACAGCAAAAATTTCGAGTTAAAAATCTACCCAAAGAATTTCAGGATCCTCACCGGTGCTACGGAGTTCCTGTACTGAGCTGAGATTATCCGGACTCAGGCTTGAGTAGGAGTAGAACGGAGCACTTATAGGTTACACCCGTGTGCCGTGATGTTGATGAGTCGGACTAAACTAAACTAAACTAAACTTTGTCGCGGGCCTGCTAGCAGAGTTTAGGTGGCCGCCAGTGAACGCGGACCGAGGGTGTATGCTTAACACATACAGCATGAGCTGTCAGAGTGCGTGTGTGTCATTGTATGTGCGGTGTGTCAGTGTGTGTGTGTGTGTGTGTGTGTGTGTCTGTCGGAGTGTGTGCGTGTCTGTGTGTCAATGTGTGTGTGTGTGTGTCAATGTGAGTGATGTGTGTGGGTGGGTGGGTGTCAATGTGTGTGTGTGTGTGTGTGTGTGTGTCAATGTGTGTGTGTGTGTGTGTGTGGTGTTCAGTATACAGAACGCGTTAGTTTGACGCGGTGCGGTCTAGCGGTGCGGGGACGGTGCGAAACTTACGTTGAACGGGTGGAGGGGGCAGGTAATCCTGTGTAAATACTGTGTTAGCGGCCACGAAAGGATAACACGTTTTAACTAAGTCACCTTTTGATGTGCCCACCTCGTTTTCCAGAAGTGTTTCTTTAGTTTTATTTACTTTATAATTTCACACACACACACACGCGCGCGCACACACGCACACACACACACACACACACACACACACACACACACACACACACACACATCTTCATTCTCTGCTTCTTCTTATTCCTCTTCTTCTTCTCCTTCTTCTTCCTCTTTTTCCTATTCTTTTCTTTTCCTTCTCCTCTTTCTCTTCCCCTTGCTCTTCTTCTTCTTCTTCTTCTTCTTCTTCTTCTTCTTCTTCTTCTTCTTCTTCTTCTTCTTCTTCTTCTTCTTCTTCTTCTTCTTCTTCTTCTTCTTCTTCTTCTTCTTTCATCCACCTCCATCTCTTCTTGTTCTACTTGTTCTTAACATTCTTACAATACCGTGGATTGTTAAAAGAAATAGCGACGCTACTACAAAATGTGAATATCGAAACGAACTGGGTCATAAACAGCGGCATGTCTCATAGACTAGAGCACCTTGGCCGTGATGCTCAGTGAGTCGAAGCGGGTGCGCGGTTTCCCTTAGAAACCCCCAGTATACCACTGACTAAACCCAGACTAGCTATCACGTGATAATTGACTTGGGAACTCACAAGATGTACCAGTGAATGTAGCATCAACAGCATCGTCATTTATCAAGTCTGTTGCAGCAAAGGGGCAGACCAAGAGAAATGACGAAGGGTGGACTGAGTCGGTGGTGTGGAGGAATGGCATCTACAGAGTTGATTCAGAACACCAAGGATCGAGATCTGCGGAGAGATATGAAATCCTACGCCAGCTGGCAAGGCACATGGTGATGATGTTGATGATTGCAGAACATCGCTGTCATCACAGCAGGTAGAAAGATTCTCGATCTTCGGCTGGTTCTCCTGCCTGTCATATTTTCATGTGTTTCCTGAACGCTCTGCGTCGGCTCCCAAGTTTGTTGACATGCCTTTTCTTGCAGGAACCATGTCTACGATTATTGTTCTCCTCTCACCGCCTTTTAATATCTTCTTATAGTCCATGCCGTGTGGCGATGGTGATCATGTCTGTCCACAGCCTTCTATCTCGTCTACTGGCAATCTTCTTATAGTCCATGCCGTGTGGCGATGGTGATCATGTCTGTCCACAGCCTTCTGTCTCGAGTACTGCCAATCTTCTTATAGTCCATGCCGTGTGGCGTTGCCGATCATGTCTGGAGTTATACTTCTCTGTAGCACAAAGCCTGGCCTGAACTGTAGAGAACATATGTTGCCCATGCAACGTGACCCTCCCCCTCCCTCCCTTTCTCTCTCTCTCTCTCTCTCTCTCTCTCTCTCTCTCTCTCTCTCTCTCTCTCTCTCTCTCTCTCTCTCTCTCTCTCTCTCTCTCTCTCTCGCTGCCTGCCTAGTTTACCCCAAAGTAAAAATAAAAACAAATACATTTGGAACGAGAAAGCTACATAAATTGCTGGATTAGCAAAGCAATGCTCTAACTGTCCGCCTGTCGGAGCTTCGATCCTAGACCAATTGACGACCAAGGCTTATGGGCTGGTCTGCCCTGCCGTGACATTTAGTTTTAGCTTGCATTTCAACGCACAAGGATAAGCTTCACAAATACACCAAAGCAGGTTGATCTTCTTCTTCTTCTTCTTCTTCTTCTTCTTCTTCTTCTTCTTCTTCTTCTTCTTCTTCTTCTTCTTCTTCTTCTTCTTCTTCTTCTTCTTCTTCTTCTTCTTCTTCAGCGTTCCGAGCCATTGAGGTTCTTTGCTGCAGATACAAGCCGTCTCCATTCGTTCTCTCTGGTTGACCTTCTCTTGCCAGTCGCTTGATTCCAAGTGCTTGTAGGTCTGTATATATATGGGCTTTAGAATTCGGACAAATCCATGACCTCAACTCTGTGACATTTATTTTTCTTTTCTGTTATTATATCGGTGTATTTGTGTGTGTGCTGACGAAAGCTTCCTAACCGCAACATCCATTATGTCACTTGTTATTGTGTCCTTGTGAAATAAACCAGTTCTACACTCCGCTTGTGTTGATTTCATCATTGCACCTTTAAAGCCCTACTGCAGTTTGACCCTATTTAATTTCTCACGAGCAGGCAAGCATAACGTAGCGTTTTTATCTAAAGTGTATCAGTTCGTGTTATCTTATTCATTTGTTTGTCTTCGTGGGCATGATTCTAACACGCTACTGGGCTGTGGAAACTCATTTAAGGCCTGCATGTTCTGCTGTCTCGGTATCTGTCAAGAGATTGTGAATGTTGCATGTCCTTTGTGGAATACCAGAGACCGACAGAAAAATCAATGTCCTACAAGAAACAAATGAGAACTGTAAACTGATTAGACAAATTAGACGGAGACAGTCAAGATTTTTTGGACACGTTATGAGAAGGAATAAACTAAACATTTTGGTGACAACTGGCAAGACTGAGGGGAAAAGAACCAGGGGAAGGCGGAGAATGGTTTGGCCACGTGGCATGGGCGAAACAAGAACACTGAACTAATCCACGACTCTGGTGTTCGCGTGACATGGCGAAACATGACGGCAAACGTTTATCAGCATGGCACATAATGATTGTGTCTTTTGTGACAAAGGGGTTACTTCTTCTTCTTCTTTCGTTCGCCTGAAATATGTTTATAACTGCAATGTTGTCTCTTGTATGAATCTAACAGTCTTTTTTTAGTTCATTCAGCGGTCCATAGAGTTTATTATCTTCCACTGTTGTCTCTCTAGGCCAGAAGGTTCGCCTGGGTATGTTGTAGATTGGGCAATCCCGGAGTATGGGCTCTGCTGTCTACGACGCCAAACCACATGTGCACATGGATGAGTCACCAATCTTGAAGTTTGTATACATGTGGTTGCGTAATCTATTGTGTCCTGTTCTGAGGCGCAGAAGAATGACCTGTCCTGGTCTGTGTCTTGAGTAGGGTTTGGTGGCTTTCTGACTGATTATCCTGCATACCGCGTTGAGAAAGAGTGACTTAGAAGCAGTCCGCCTTGCGCTGGTTTCCATGCGATGGTATGAGTGCCGGTCATTCAGAAAGCAATGGCAATCTTTTTTTTTTTAGCATATCCTTTACAGGACTTAGCTGTCAACACCAGCATCTTTCAGCTGTATGTTGATCTCTTGGCAAGATTACGCTCAGTAGTTTGCCATTGCTTTCTGAGCGGCCGGCTCAGTATCCCGCAAGTCACGAGCGGGGGTCGAACCGCCTCAGCTCTCGCTCCGCTACGAGACTCTTCGTGATAAACGGGATTACAGAGAGAAAGTGTTGTAACCCCACAGCCAGAGAGACTGGCCAATGGCAATCTACTGAACGTAAACTTGCCAAGGAATCACAAACAGCCAAACAATGCCGGAGTTGACATCGACGTCCTGTAAAGGATATGCAAATAACTTTTCTTCGCAGGACTTTGCGATCGACCGCAGCTCCAGGTTGATGCTCTCAGCCATTGTTACGTGCAGTAGTTTGCCACTGCTTTCTGAACGAGAAGTTACCGTTGCCGCCCAAGTAACTGCTGTAGGAAACTTTCCTGGTATAACGTCTTCAGCGCACCGAAAGTTTAAGCGCATTACGACTGCAGGCAAACACTTCACATGGCATCATCATCAGTTGCCATGCCGGCTGGCGTAGTCGTTCATGACTCTCCACAGATCTCCGCTGTTGGTATTCCTCCATGCCACCGTCTCAGTCCATCCAGCATCATTTCTCTTGGTCTGCATTTGCCTCTCTTCCCCTCTCTGGAGTTGGTTGGCGCGCTAATTTATGAGTTAATACGTTAAGCTGTCAAAAGACATGAGTGCGGTCAAGCACGGGCTCGGTATCAGCTCTAGCAGTTTTCTGTGGGACGGAAACAATTGACAGCCTATACCGCCCTGTACTCAGCCTACAAAACATCATGGGCCTAACTCCTCACATACCCACAGCCTGTTCCTTGAGCCTGAAGAATGAAGGCCGCCTGGCTAGTGCAGTCACTGCCAACTGTGCAGGTTAGGGTTTTCTTTTTGCCCTCGACAGAAAAAAAAAATCCAGACCTTACCGAGGATTCTAACCCGAACGATTACTGAAGTAGAAACCCGGTTGTGTTAGATCAGTGGTTCTAAACCGGTGGGGAATTCCCCCCCCCCCCCCCCCCGCGGGGGAGAATTTTAGGGTTTCCTGGGGGAGGGGGGAATTAAGATTAATTCAAGATCGCGTTAATTCAAGAACCGATTACTTGATATTGTTTTTCCCTTCAAACTTTATGGTTCTGTACGTCTCACCCTTCTGAAATTCATTTTATAACATAAATAGACCCGCAAATCACATTTTATGTAGACATTTAAACTTGTTTTAGTATGTGCTATTAAATTTAGCTTCCATTATTACGTATACTGTTAGGGGCGGGATTTTTAGGGTGGAAATACGAAAGGGAGGGGGTAATGACGTTCTGAAAATATGGTGAAGGGGGCACGGGCCAAAAAAGGTTGAGAACCACTGTGTTAGATGTTACAGAAAAATGGATAGATGTGGAAGAAGCGAAATTCTGACATTTTGCGAGGATCTGAGCATGGTGACAGCTGTTTCATAGACAGTATCAGGTCTGGGACACTGTGGCCATATTTGACGTCACTGAGGTTTGACCTAACAGTTGCTGAAGGCTTGTTTCCATGGAGGAGAGGTCGGGGTCGACTAGTGCGATGAAGGACACGGGGTACTGGAGAGACTGAGTATGACAATGCATGACGCAAGGGAGCCTGTTAGGAATTGAGAATCTCTACGGTGGGCAGGGTTGAGAGAGACGTTCTGCAAAGGACTTGATGCATGATGATAGTGTGTATAATGTTGATGAAGATAACTGTCTCTTGTGAAATTACTATACTGTAATGACATCTTGACAGAGGATAGTTTCTTACATTGTACTTCATATAGCACAAAGCCTGGGCTGAACTGTAGAGACCACGTGTTGGACATGCCGCATGATCCCTCTCTCGGCCTGTCTAGTTTACTCCAGAGGAAAGGTAACACCAATACATCTGGAACAAGACAAGCTGCAGAAGCTGCCGGATCAGCAAAGCAATACTCTAACTGTCCACTTGTCGGAGCTTCGATCCTAGACCAGTTGCCGACTAAGGCTTAAGGCCTGGTCTGCCCTGCCACGCGACATTTAGTCTTTAGTTTGTATTTCCACGCGCCAGAACAAGGCTTCTACCCCCCCCCCCCCCACACCCGATCTCAAACCCCCCAATTGCGCACCTCCGCCCGAAGCCGTGGGCACAATGTGAAAGTAATACACTTGTTATTTCGCTGTTGTCATTATTAACCCAAACTGACAGCTCATGTGACTGTCTGCGGGTGAAAGAATTAAATACACATAAACTCCACCTGACAGACACCGCCCCGCACACTCGCGCATGTATCATCACTAGCAGGTGTCAGGCTCAATCCGTGCAGGTAACACATCTTCATACGGTGACGTCACATCCCTGCCAGCGGTGCCTGTTCCTTGTTACAATATTCAGCGCCAAACAAAAAGTGGGTCTGGACCAAACAAAAATGGATGGCGGAAAATTAGAAGTAGGGGTGGGTCACAGTTATGACTTACAAGTTGTTAGTATGGTAGCAGACGTGTTGTGTTATAACGCAATGATAATTTTTTTGGTAATATATAAGCCCCGGGCAGAGATAGGAAGTCGCTTAAGACGATCAATCATCCCACGGCACTGAATCAGTTAAGAGAACCAGCATGTAAATGGGCGTACAGACGTCAGGGCGGGGGGGGGGGGGGTGCTAGCGAGGTTGATAGTGAACTGCACTGGTAAAGTCATGAGCACGGTCGGGCGTGTGAGTTCGACGCCTGTACTCGTCGCTGATCAAAGTGAGGCAAACACTGGCTATCTGTGTCTCCTTGCTCTCTGGCCTACAAAACGTGATGGCGTTGCCGTGTCACTGACCCATGGCGGGAAACTACTTCGGTGCAAACAAAATGACACCGGGCTGGCCGTCACTGCACTGGGCATTGTTTCATAACGCTCGGTCTCTGTCCACAGAGCGGACTGCGAAAGCATCGCACAGCACACCATCGCACCAGCGCACGGCCTTTCTGTTGTTCCTGGGAGATATCGCAGGAAATACAATCATAGGTATTGATTGGCGTTTATAGAATACAGTGGTTTTAAAAGTATAAATTAGTAGGCGCGATCACTGTTTTGCTTTTATGTAGGATTGTGTGGTTTTCCAAGCGGCGCAGTGATCTATGCCGAGAAAAGTACGATGAGAAAACTACTGACGAGCTCAGACGAGAGCGAAACTTGAGTCTAGTGCTACCAGTCCGACGTGGACAAGACCCAAGGTTTGTACCGGGATACGATCAGCGTTGCCAGAAGTGGGTTGTGCCCAATCTTCAAACCTCAAATCCCGAAACAACCAAACAAATCAATATCATGAGAAAGATGCCGATAGGCCAGCTTCGGGCAGAGTGGCAAGCTTCGGGCAGAGTGGCAGGCTTCGGGCAGAGTGGCAGGCTTCGGGCAGAGTGGCAAGCTTCGGGCAGAGTGGCAAGCTTCGGGCAGAGTGGCAGGCTTCGGGCAGAGTGGCAAGCTTCGGGCAGAGTGGCAGGCTTCGGGCAGAGTGGCAGGCTTCGGGCAGAGTGGCAGGCTTCGGGCAGAGTGGCAAGCTTCGGGCAGAGTGGCAGGCTTCGGGCAGAGTGGCAGGCTTCGGGCAGAGAGGCAGGCTTCGGGCAGAGTGGGAAGCTTCGGGCAGAGTGGCAAGCTTCGGGCAGAGTGGCAGGCTTCGGGAAGAGTGGCAGGCTTTGGGCAGAGTGGCAGGCTTCGGGCAGAGTGGCAAGCTTCGGGCAGAGTGGCAAGCTTCGGGCAGAGTGGCAGGCTTCGGGCAGAGTGGCAAGCTTCGGGCAGAGTGGCAGGCTTCGGGCAGAGTGGCAAGCTTCGGGCAGAGTGGCAGGCTTCGGGCAGAGTGGCAAGCTTCGGGCAGAGTGGCAGGCTTCGGGCAGAGTGGCAGGCTTCGGGCAGAGAGGCAGGCTTCGGGCAGAGTGGGAAGCTTCGGGCAGAGTGGCAAGCTTCGGGCAGAGTGGCAGGCTTCGGGAAGAGTGGCAGGCTTTGGGCAGAGTGGCAGGCTTCGGGCAGAGTGGCAAGCTTCGGGCAGAGTGGCAGGCTTCGGGCAGAGTGGCAAGCTTCGGGCAGAGTGGCAGGCTTCGGGCAGAGTGGCAGGCTTCGGGCAGAGAGGCAGGCTTCGGGCAGAGTGGGAAGCTTCGGGCAGAGTGGCAGGCTTTGGGCAGAGTGGCAGGCTTCGGGCAGAGAGGCAGGCTTCGGGCAGAGTGGCAGGCTTCGGGCAGAGAGGCAGGCTTCGGGCAGAGTGGCAGGCTTCGGGCAGAGAGGCAGGCTTCGGGCAGAGAGGCAGGCTTCGGGCAGAGTGGCAGGCTTCGGGCAGAGAGGCAGGCTTCGGGCAGAGTGGGAAGCTTCGGGCAGAGTGGCAGGCTTCGGGCAGAGTGGCAGGCTTCGGGCAGAGTGGCAGGCTTCGGGCAGAGTGGCAGGCTTCGGGCAGAGTGGCAGGCTTCGGGCAGAGTGGCAGGCTTCGGGCAGAGTGGCAGGCTTCGGGCAGAGTGGCAGGCTTCGGGCAGAGTGGGAAGCTTCGGGCAGAGTGGCAGGCTTCGGGCAGAGTGGCAGGCTTCGGGCAGAGAGGCAGGCTTCGGGCAGAGAGGCAGGCTTCGGGCAGAGAGGCAGGCTTCGGGCAGAGTGGCAGGCTTCGGGCAGAGAGGCAGGCTTCGGGCAGAGTGGGAAGCTTCGGGCAGAGTGGCAGGCTTCGGGCAGAGTGGCAGGCTTCGGGCAGAGAGGCAGGCTTCGGGCAGAGTGGCAGGCTTCGGGCAGAGAGGCAGGCTGCGGGCAGAGTGGCAGGCTTCGGGCAGAGTGGCAGGCTGCGGGCAGAGTGGCAGGCTTCGGGCAGAGTGGCAGGCTTCGGGCAGAGAGGCAGGCTTCGGGCAGAGTGGCATGCTGCGGGCAGAATGGCAGGCTTCGGGCAGAGAGGCAGGCTTCGGGCAGAGTGGCAGGCTGCGGGCAGAGTGGCAGGCTTCGGGCAGAGTGGCAGGCTTCGGGCAGAGAGGCAGGCTTCGGGCAGAGTGGCAGGCTTCGGGCAGAGTGGCAGGCTTCGGGCAGAGTGGCAGGCTTCGGGCAGAGAGGCAGGCTTCGGGCAGAGTGGCAGGCTGCGGGCAGAGTGGCAGGCTTCGGGCAGAGTGGCAGGCTGCGGGCAGAGTGGCAGCCTTCGGGCAGAGTGGCAGGCTTCGGGCAGAGAGGCAGGCTTCGGGCAGAGTGGCAGGCTGCGGGCAGAGTGGCAGGCTTCGGGCAGAGAGGCAGGCTTCGGGCAGAGTGGCAGGCAGCGGGCAGAGTGGCAGGCTGCGGGCAGAGAGGCAGGCTTCGGGCAGAGTGGCAGGCTGCGGGCAGAGTGGCAGGCTGCGGGCAGAGTGGCAGGCTTCGGGCAGAGAGGCAGGCTTCGGGCAGAGTGGCAGGCTGCGGGCAGAGTGGCAGGCTGCGGGCAGAGGGGCAGGCTGCGGGCAGAGTGGCAGGCTTCGGGCAGAGAGGCAGGCTTCGGGCAGAGTGGCAGGCTGCGGGCAGAGTGGCAGGCTTCGGGCAGAGAGGCAGGCTTCGGGCAGAGTGGCAGGCTGCGGGCAGAGTGGCAGGCTTCGGGCAGAGTGGCAGGCTTCGGGCAGAGAGGCAGGCTTCGGGCAGAGTGGCAGGCTGCGGGCAGAGTGGCAGGCTTCGGGCAGAGAGGCAGGCTTCGGGCAGAGTGGCAGGCTTCGGGCAGAGTGGCAGGCTTCGGGCAGAGTGGCAGGCTTCGGGCAGAGTGGCAAGCTTCGGGCAGAGTGGGAAGCTTCGGGCAGAGTGGCAAGCTTCGGGCAGAGTGGCAGGCTTCGGGCAGAGTGGGAAGCTTCGGGCAGAGTGGGAAGCTTCGGGCAGAGTGGCAAGCTTCGGGCAGAGTGGGAAGCTTCGGGCAGAGTGGGAAGCTTCGGGCAGAGTGGCAGGCTTTCATTCAACAATAAAACATAAAGAGCAGCTGTTGGATTTTTCTCCCAGGACATGCTGGTGTGGGGGAAAATGAGCAGGTGGCTAGATTAGATGGGTCTGCACCGCTGGGTGGGGTAGTTGTGCACGATAAGGCAGGTGTGGTCGGGGCCCCATGTGATAGGGTTTTTGATGTGGAAGAACAGATAGAACAGCCTGGAGAGAATGGTGCAGACTGTCACTCCGGACTCCAAGGAAAGGCGCGACGGACACATAATCTTCGCTAGCTGTTGAAAATGAGAACGGAGCACGTATGGGCACGTCCCGAGTGCTGTGATGTCGGTTCTTGACTCAACTCAACGCACTATGATATGACAAGAGTTGGATGTCAGCTCTCGATATTCGCTACGATAGGGAAAGACTGACCACCTATTGATGTGTGTACTCCGGCCTATAATTGGATACCAATGACTTTTGGGAAACGTTTGTTAGTTAGTCGCGGTTCCAACTTCACGACAAAGGGTCGCACCATTATGCTCCGTTCCTGTGCCAGTGAATATCACACAAAATGCTCCTGATTACCCCATTTGAAAAGTGGAACAGACATGAGTCTCGACAAACCAACAGCCCGCGCAGGTATACTATGGATAATGCCGCAGCTAGAATGCCAACATGGAACAAGTCTAAGGCCAGTGCAGGGATCAAACCTTGCACACTCTAAGCCTGTGCCTGACATGGCAACTTCTCACCCACGTCTCCCCCTGTCCCAACATAATCTTCTTCCATCTTTCGACCCCTGTCCCCCAGTGAGGCTTAAGTCCTCAACAAGCCTACCCCAAGCCCATCCCATCTTTAGCTATCCCGTGCGGCCCTGTTCATGGCCTTCCCATAGACGTTTTTATCTTTCTACCTTCCCTTTCCAACATACAATGGACAAATTATTCCACTATATGGAAAACTGTTTTTGCAACTGGAAAGATTTGCGGAAAGACAGATAGAGGATGACAGCGTCAGAATATTCTTGAAGGGGTTTGTGCCATGGCATGGAATGGAGTCAACACAGGAATTGATCCATGCCGTCGGAGATCCAATTTGTGAAGAAGCATAATCGCCCAAGGCAGTCGGCAAGACAAGACACAGGATGATGATGATGATGATGATGATGATGATGATGATGATGATGATGATGATGATGATGATGATGATATGGAAAACTTCACAAACAATACCCCACCGACCAAGTTAGCTCCGGATAAGTTACCTCACCACATGGAAAGCATCACCCTTATCGTAAACCAGGTTCATGAGCGTGACTAGTCGGTAGGGCGAGCGCACGGGGAGCGGCGCAACCACATGTTTTATTGTCAGTATCACTTACCTACCATCGCTTCTCACTGAAGAAGACACTCACACAAAGCACGTTACACCACGAGGCAAATAGAACTTATCTCAAGCCTTAATTGGAAACATGCGATGTTTAGCTCACTGGTTCTCAACCTGTGGGGAATCCCCCCCCCCCAGGGGAATTTTAGGGTTTCCGGGGGGGGGGGGGGGGGGTAAGATTATTTCAAGATCGCATTAATACAAGAAACAGTTACTTGATATTGTTTTTCCCTCTAAACTTTACGGTTCTGTACTTCTCGCCCTAATGAAATTCGTTGTATAACATAAGTAGCCCGCAAATCACGTTTTATGTAGATGTCTAGACTTGTTCTAGTATGTGTTACTAAATTTAGCTTCCACTTTTATGTATATTGTGTAAAGGGGGGGGGGGGGGATTTATAGGGAGGAAATTCGAAAAAGGGGGGGGGGGTGACGTTCTGAACATATGGTAAAGGGGGTTTGGGCCAAACAAGGTTGAGAACCACTGGTTTAGCTGAACAAAGGAAGGGCGGGAGGAGATTAACATGCCTTGTCTAAGGTTGTGAGTGAGTGTGTGTGTGTGTGTTTGTGTGTGTGTATGTGTGTGTGGGGGGTGGAGGGGGGTAGGATAGATATTATTTCAACAAACAGTCAAAACCAAAGAAATTAGGCTCTGCCGGTCTCTGTGGCTAAGGGCTTGCGAACGCAGTTTGTGAGCCCGTATACCCGGGTTCGAAACACGGCGGTGCCGGTTTTTTCGAAAAAGGTATAGGGGCCGGTCGTTCAGAAAGCAATGGCAAACTACTGAACGTAACACTTGCCTAGTACATCAACAGCAGCTGAAAATGCTGGTGTTGACTGCAACGTCCCGTAAGGGATACGCAACAACAACAATAAAAAAAACAGAAGAACAGAAGTAATGGTTATCACACATAAACATGTTATACCCAAGTGCCGCATCAGAGTGCGTGAAACCAGTCTGAAAACAATCAATGTATGTAAATATTTCGGGTACTTTAATAACAGCAAAGTCCACTGTGGCTGCACCGCAATGGCCTAAATTTCTCAGGCTCAAGACACACCTGTCATTTACCCTAAGGTACTACTATATGCTCAGAGATTGAAGGCCAAGACCAAAATTAGGAGGGTACTGATCAGAGAGTTGCTTTTTGCAGATGATGCTGCAGTTACGACCCACTCTGGGGAAGAATTACAATGGCTTCTATCTGCATTCTCCAATGCTTGTTCTAATTTGGTTTAAAAATTTTGAAAAAACCCCCAATTAGGGAAAAGGGGCCATTAAAATTCAATTGGAACCCAACAAAAATTAAAATTTTCATACAATATTAAAGGAAATTTATCCCAAGAAAAACCCTTTCCAATTTAACAAAACCCCTTTAACCATTAAGAAAAAGACCCGGGAGAACGGGAAGTTTTTCCAAAAAAAAATCCTTGTTAAAGCCTTTTTGACCTTTTTTAGGGCAAAATTCCAACAACGAAAAAAGGATTAAACAATTTAAAGGAGGGGAAGACCTTGGTTTATCAAAAAAATAAAATCCTAAAGTTGGTTTTGCCGGTGATTTTGCTCGTCTGTAAATTTAAAGGTGGACATTTAGGAGATGATGTTTGTGAATAAAAAACATTTTGGTAAATTGATGGGATTCGGATTAGGTGGGTTTTTTTATTACAAGTTTTTTTAAAGGGGGGGATTGTTAAAAACTGTATTCCATTGAGCAAGGTCCCCTTAAGGTTTTCAAAACAAAATAAGTTAAAAAAAGAAAAAGGGAAAATATTGAAATAATTTTCAAGACGGGAAAAGTAAATGGGGGATAAGGGGGAAAGGCCACTGTTAAAGCCCACTGGAAAAATTTTTTTAAAGGGCGTTCCCACAGTAAATTTCCCCATGAAAAAAATTTTTTGCCTTTAAAGAAAAAGTAGTTTCAAGCCCATGTGAAGGGAATGGTTACCAGAAAGGAAATTTCAAAATGAAATTTTGGGATTGCTACAATTAAAATATAGCAAAAAAAAGGAAAATTTTAAAATTTAAAAATATTTCTGTGTACTTGTTATTCGGGTGAAAAAAATTTCAAAAGGGTTATTAAAATTTCAAAATTTTGGAACAACCGGACAATTAAACATTTGCAATGTAAAAGGGGGGGAATGGGTTAAATAAAAAACGAGATCACTTGGTGCGGATGGGCGATGGAGTTAGCTTACAAAAAAAACTTAAAAATTAATTTTCAACCACTTTATAAAACCCTCAAATTTACCGGGAAAATACCCTTTACCCGGGGGCGCGGCTTTGTTGTTGCGCTTTTAATTAATTATTTAAAATTTTAATTCTGTTTCCCCCCCGGGCAAAAAAATTTTCGGGCTTTTCGCCCGGGCCGAATTCCTTTTTGCAATTTTTAAAAGGTGAGGACCAAACGAATCCTTCTAATCAATCTGTTTCCTTTTATTAACAAGCCGGTCATAAATTCCAAAACGAGGGTAATCAAAATTCAAAAATTGTGGAAAACCCGGAAAATTGGACCCCAAAGAACCCTTTTTAGTCCCAATTTCCGTTTTTTCAGGGAAACTTACCCAAATTCAAAAATTAACCAATGGGTTTCATTTTTCCCTTCTTTTCTCTTTTTCCTTTCTTTTTTTTCTCTTTTTTTCTTTTCCTTTTTCTTTTCTTTTTCCTCTTTTTTCCTTTTTTCTTTTCTTTCCTCCTATTAAAATTTATTACTCTCTTTCTCCTACACTATACATATTTTTCCACTTTATACCCCCGGGCATGCTCTTCCCGCTCTTGGTAACACAGTTTCCATTACAAACAATCTCATAATGCTCCAACTCAGAAAGCCAAGGCAGGAAAAACGGGACAGCCCCCGGGGTAATCGACTCCAGGGGAATTAAACCGCGGGGAAAAAAATTTAACCAGCCCCCTGGAAGTGCGTTATTCCTTTTTAAATTGCATCTGTTCAACCACTTTTCCGGGTAATCATTTTTTTTTTTATTCTTTTTCCCCTTTTCCTTTTTCTTTTCCCTTTTCCCTTTTCCCTCTCTTCCCTTTCCTTCTTTTCTTTTCCCAAAATTTGCGTTTTTCCTTTTCCCCTTTTAAACTTTTCCTTTCTTTTTTAAAAACCCTTAAATTAAACAAACATTTTTTTCCATTTACTAAACAAAATTCTCAATCTCTCCACTTCCTTCAACTTATAACTTTTATTACTTGGCTTCGCTTTTTTCATTGCTTCCCGGGTTAAGGAAAGGGAAGTTTTTAAATTTAAAAACCGAAAATTTTAGCGTAAGGCTTAGGAAAAAAAATGGCGCCATGGTAACGACCCAAGCCGGACCAACATTCCGCTTTACAAATGTAATTGGAAGGAGGGATTTCCCGTTGTTTCCTATTTCAGTTTTAAATTTGTTCAAAAAATTTTCCGGGTTAAAAGGTTTTTTATTTTTAAACTGAGAAAAATAAACATGTTTACATTATAAAAAATGTAACAATTTTACGCAAAAATTTACATAAAAGTTTCCAAACTAAGTTTCTTTTAAAAAATTGAAAATTAAGTTTCCTAGTAACAAGTAAAAAACCTCCCGTTTTAAAAGTAAATAGAACAAACGGGGAAAATTTAAGGAAGGACATAATCCCGATGTCTTATTTCCTAATTAAAGGTTTTGGAAATTAAACTGAAAATTCTTTTACACCGGTTTTAGATGGAGGGGGACGTAATAGAACAACAAAAAGAAAAATGTGCGGTTGGGTTTGTTTGGGGAGCCCGGCTAGAAAAGGGAAGAAGAAAAAGGGGGGGAAAGGTGAAAAGGAGAGAGGAGGGTAATCCAAAACCCTGTGGTCATTTCGAAAAATTTTAAAAAATTCCCTTTTTGCTTGAAGGTTTAATTGTTCAAGAACCCAAACAATTTACCAAATAAAATGTTTCCTTGTTTTACCAATTTCAATTTTTCATAACATTTAGGGAAAATTATGTACAAAAAATTGCTAGAATTAATGACAAATTGCTAAAATTTTATTGCACCAAACTGAAAAGGTAGAAGAATCTAAATGTTTTGTGAGATGGGGATAGTAGGAAAAAACTAAAAATTTAAAATCAGATGCTGTTTTAATGACTGGGGAATTTTAGGCAGAAGCGAAAAAAAGACAAACGCTGTGTTTAGGTGAGATGGGGAAATAATAGTAAAAAGGAAAGAAATGGAGAAGGGAAAAGAGAAAAAAAGGGAAAGAAGAAGAAGGAAAAGATGAAAAATCCAAAAATTTTGTCGATAGCGATATGTAGACAAGCTGAAAGGAAATGACAGCTGCTGAAATAGTATTAATTCGAAATGTTTAGGAACAAAATGGCAAATTTGTTTTACAAAACCTGAAATTTTTATGTGGCAATTAAAATTGTATTACAAAATCGGGAAATGTTTATGTACAAAATGCTTAAATATTATGTAAAAAATTTGCTGAAATGTTGTTATCCCCTGTTGAAAATTTATGACAAAATTGCTGAAATTTTTTACTTTTCTTTTAATTTTATTTAAAAAATTGTTTAAATGTTTATGTAAAAATTTTTTTAAATATTTATGTAAAAAATTCTAAAATTTTGGGGGGTAAAATAGCGGGAAATTTAATCTTTCTCTTTGTTTCGCTTAATGGCTACCCACACCTTTTTAAAGTATTAAAAACTAAATTTTTTTGTTTTTTCCCTTTTTAAAGTGTTCTCCCTTAAAAGGGCCCATCCAAATTTTTAAAATTTTTAGGGGTAAAAAAAATAATTTATAAAAAAACGGAAATTTAAATTTTCTTTTTCGTTTCCTCGCACTGAGCTTGGCCTTTCAAAGTTAGAGAAAAAAACTTTTTCCGTTTCTTTTACCGTTACGTCCTTCGAAAAAATGGAGCGATAGTTATAACTATTTCATTAAACAAACAAGAAATTTAAACCCGGGGTCACCCCAAAATCAGGTTTTAAAAGTAAATTCCTGCTAATGAATTTCAGATCGCCACCACCAGATCATTTTTTGGGGTTCGTCCTTCTTTCTGGGTTTGATTTGTACATTTCTCCAATTCTCTTCTCATCAAAAGACCGAGAAGCGGGTCCCTTTTCTTTTCCAAAAAGGTTCTTTTATTACCCATTTCGGAAATTTGGTTTATTTTTTGGGCCAGTCCAAAATTTCCGCAACATTCTTTTGGCCCCTCTCTTCTTCTTTTCTTTTAGGTGACATGTCCAATTTTCCTCCACAAAATTTAGAAAAAAGCGTGTTTTTATTCCTTTGGAATTTTTTAAAAAGTTTTATTCCCAAAATTCGGAATGTGTTTTTTACCAAGTAAGAACCAATTCTGGAATTTTTTTTCTTTTTTCCTTATGGAATTGTTGAAAATTTTGTCACAATTAAAATTTTTTGGAAAAATGTTTATGTACACAATTACTGGAATGTGTTTGTAAACAATGTTTATGTACACAATTACTGGAATGTGTTTGTAAACAATGTTTATGTACACAATTACTGGAATGTGTTTGTAAACTATGTTTATTCACACAATTACTGAATGTGTTTGTAAACAATGTGTATGTACAAAATTACTGGAATGTGTTTGTAAACAATGTGTATGTACACAATTACTGGAATGTGTTTGTAAACAATGTTTGTGTACAGAATTACTGGAATGTGTACGTATACAATGTTTACGTACACAATTACTGGAATGTGTACGTAAACAATGTTTGTGTACACAATTACTGGAATGTGTACGTAACCAATGTTTATGTACACAATTACTGGAATGTGTACGTAGACAATGATTATGTACACAATTATTGAATGTGTGCGTAGACAATGTTTGTGTACACAATTACTGGAATGTGTACGTAGACAATGATTATGTACACAATTACTGGAATGTGTACATAAACAATGTTTATGTACACAATTACTGGAATGTGTACATAGACAATGATTATGTACACAATTACTGGAATGTGTACGTAGACAATGATTATGTACACAATTACTGGAATGTGTACGTAAACAATGTTTGTGTACACAATTACTGGAATGTGTATGTAAACAATGTTTGTGTACACAATTACTGGAATGTGTATGTAAACAATGTTTGTGTACACAATTACTGGAATGTGTACGTAACCAATGTTTATGTACACAATTACTGGAATGTGTACGTAGACAATGATTATGTACACAATTACTGGAATGTGTACGTAAACAATGGTTATGTACGCAATTACTGAAATGTGTACGTAACCAATGTTTATGTACGCAATTACTGAAATGTGTACGTAACCAATGTTTATGTTCACAATTACTGGAATGTGTGCGTAGACAATGTTTATGTACACAATTACTGGAATGTGTGCGTAGACAATGTTTGTGTACACAATTACTGGAATGTGTACGTAAACAATGTTTTCAAACATTTTGTAGCCTCTTACATTCTTCCCATTGTCTACATGGTCTTATCTCTGCTCCAAACTTTACAGGACGACGCAACCAACCCAGGCATTTATTGGCTGTTCCTGACTCTCTGTCAGTTTTACGTTCTGTACACCGACATTGCTTTCTGAAATGCCGGCGCTCATACAATTTTGAAAATCAACGCAAATCGATCTGTTTCCAAAGCGCGTGCGGCTGACAGCGAACCCGGTGTGACGGGCTTGTCAAACTGCGTTCACTACACCCAAGCCACAAACAACAGACTATAGAAGAGTATTAGCTCAGCTTTTCGTATGGATCCATGTGCAATGTGGATGAACTGTCGACTAACTAACTAACTAACTAACTAACTAACTAACTAACTAACTGACTAACTGACTAACTGACGGACGGACGGACGGACGGACGGACTGACTGACGGACTGACTGACTGACTGACTAACTAAATAACATTAGCTCAGTGTTGCACTGTAACGCTGTATTTATAACTGTCCATGGCAGCTTTGTGTTGGTAAATGTGTTCATTGTCTTGCAGAAGGCTGCGTTTTGCCTTTGCTATTCCTGTTCTAGCCCACACAAAACATCTTCCATTGGATTGGAGACCGTGCCAAGATAGCTGAAGCAATTCACCTGTTTATTATCTATCCATTTACTCGTTTCTTGTTTGCATTGTGCCATTTCTATTTTTTGGATAATTCCCAGAATGTTTAGGATTTCTTGCAATTTACTTGTACAGAGCAATTACTTATGTTAGCATTACTTATTTTCTCCTCTATTTAAACTTCTTACACTTTCAAATGCCATGCTAGCTGGCGTAGTCGATCACAGCCGTTCATAAATCAACAATATCTATTTTTCCCTGTAGTCGTCTCTAGTTCTTTGGTAAAAGAAAAGTGTAGCGATATTTTGTTAGACTTGTCTCCCCTACGATTCGGAGCGTGAAATTTACCGACAGCTGATGAATGGTTGATTGGTTTTTTGGTTGAATTGTTAGTTGATTGGTTAGTTGGTTGGTTTGTTGGTTGATTGATTCATTGATTGGTTAGTTTATTAGTTGGTTGGTTAGTTGATTGATTGGTTAGTTTGGTTGGTTTGTTGGTTGATTGATTGGTTGATTGGTTGATTGTTTGATTGATTGGTTGGTTGATTGGTTGATTGATTGGTTAGTTGGTTGATTGGTTGATTAATTGATTGGTTGGTTGGTTGATTATTTGATTGATTGGTTGGTTGATTGTTGATTGATTGGTTAGTTGGTTGATTGCTTTGTTGGCTGATTAATTGATTGATTAGTTGATTGGTTGATTGATTGGTTGGAAGGTTGGTTGGTTAGTTGATTAGTTTTTTTTTTGGTTGGTTGGTTGGTTGGTTGAGTGGTTTGCTGATTAATTGGTTGAGTAGTTGGTTGGTTGATTGATTGGTTGGTTACTTGATTGGTTACTTGATTGGTTAGTTTGGTGATTGATTGGGTGTTTGGTTGCTTGGTTAGGTGGTTGGTTGATTAGTTAATGGGTTGATTAGTTGTATGGTTTGTTGGATGGTTGGTTGGTTGTTGATTGGTCGGTTGGTTAGTTGGTCGATTGGTTGGTTTGTTGATTGGTTTATTGATTGGTTGATTGGTTGGTTGATTGGTTGGTTGATTATTGATTTGTTGGTTGATTATTGGTTGATTAGTTGATTGATTGGTTGATTGCTTGGTTGGTTGATTGGTTGGTTGGTTGTTTGGTTGGTTGGTTGATTGGTTGGTTGTTGGTTGTTTGGTTGATTGGTTGGTTGTTTGGTTGATTGTTGTTGGTTGATTGGTGGTTGGTTGATGGTTGGTTTGATTGGTTGGTTTTGTTTGGGTTGGATGGTTGGTTTGGTTGATTGGTTGGTTTTTTGGGTTTTGGTTATTTTGGTTGGTTGATGGTTGATTGTTTGGTGTTGGTTTTATGGTTTGGTTGTTTGGGTTTTGGGGTTGGTTGTTGGTTGATTGTTGGTTGATTGGTTGGTTGGTTGTTTGGGTTTGGGGTTGGGTTGATTGTTGGGTTTGGTTGATTGGTTGGTTGGTTGTTTTGTTGGTTTGTTATTAGGTTGTGGTTGGGTTGTTGGTTGGGGTTTGGTTGATTGGTTGGTTTCGTTGGTTGGTTGTTTGGGTTTGGGTTTTCTTCTTTGGGGTTTTGGTTGTTTGGTTTTGGGGTTTGGTTGATTGGTTGTGGTTGGTTGTTGGTTGGGGTTGTTGATTGGGTTTTTGGTTGTGTTGGTTGATTGGTTGTTTTGGTTGATTGGTTGGGGTTTGGTTGTTTGGTTGTGGTTTGGGTTTGTTTGGGTTGTGGTGGGTTGGTGGTTGGTTGATTGGTTGGGGTTTGGGTTTGGGTTTGGTTGGTTGTTGGTTGGGGTTTTGGTTTTTGGGTTTTGTGTTTAGTTATTTTTGTGTTTTTGTTTGGGTTTTTTTTTTTTGGTTTGATTGTTGGGTTTGGGGTTGGTTGTTGTTGTGTTTGGGTTAATTGGTTGTGGTTGGTTGATTGGTTGGGGTTGATTGTTTGGTTTATTAGCTGGTTTTTGGGTTTGTTTATTGGGGGGGTTGGGTTTGGTTGATAGTTGGTTGATTGGTGGTTGTTTGGGTTTGGGGTTTTTGGTTTGGGTTTGGTTGTTAGTTGGTTGATTGGTTGTTATTTGGGTTGTTTGGGTTTGGGTTTTCCTTTGGTTGGTTTTTGTTTGGTTGGTTAGTTGATTGGTTGGGTTGGTTGTTTGGTTGGTTTGTTTTTTGGGTTGGTGTTTATTTGGTTAGTTGATTGTTTGTTTATTGGTTGGTTTGGGTTGGTTGGGTTTGAGGGTTGGGTTGTTTGGGTTTGGGTTTGTTTGGGTTGGTTTGTTTTTAGTTGGTTGGTTTGATATTTGGGTTGTTTGGGTTTGGGTTTCCCTTTGGTTGGTTGGTTGTTTGGTTGGTTGTTGTTTGGTTGTGGTTGTTGGGTTGGTTGATGATTGGTTGATTGTTTTGGTTGGTTGATAGGAGATCGTAGGTAACCGGGATGGCTAGTGGTTTAATATTTGGACAAAAAGCCCCCCAATGGATAATAATCCCAAAATAGAGGAGCCCCGAGACTAAATGAAAAGAATATCACTGAATACAACATAAGTGCCCCCTATGGATCAGTGATGTGATCACGCCTTAACGTTCTGTGGGGCTTGAACATGTGCCCAAATCTTTCCCTCACTTGGGAGACGACGAGACCGGCGCTGGACCCCCCACCGACCCCGCTCAAATAGTTTAACGCGGTTTCCTATCAACTCCGCTAACTCCCCCTAATTTACATCAAAATCATCACACTTGCCTCAGGACATTCCCGCGGGTGATCCATTCCTCTTCGGGGCCAAAGTGATCCCCATGCCGAGGGTACCACGAGAGCTTGATTGAAAGAGAGGTTATAATTGTAAAGCTAGAGGCAGGGATAAGTGGAAAGGCGGATACAAGTGGGGAAAAGATGGGTAAATGGAGAAGGCGGACAGAACTTGAGAGAGGCGGAAAAAAAATAGAGAGGGCGGGCAAAGTGGGGAAGGTACAAAAATGGAGAGAGATTTACCAAAATAGAGAGAGGCGGGCAAAATGGAGAGGCGGACAAAAGTGGAGAGAGGGGATACAATTGGAGATGGGAGATACAAGTGGAGATTGATTGATTGATTGATTTAGGAACCGACTCACAGCATTGGGAACTTCCCCTAAGTGCTCCGTCCCCATCCTCGCAGCCAGCAAAGAGTTCCAACACTAATAGTTCCAGTACAATCTGATTATATGTCCTCTCGCCTTTCCTCTGGCGTTACATCGCCAGACCCCCTCTCACCCCTCGCTGCCTATTCTTACCAGACCAGGGGCTCCATTTGCGCCTCCGAGGTGTACCGTCTGTCTTGTCATGCATCAGTACCCACCAAGTTTTGCCGAGCCCCCAATCTGTCCGCCTTTTCTTCCCAGCACCCGCATCCCCCGGAGAAAAGATCCTGTGATGCTTGTCCCCCGTGACTTCCAAAGGAAAGCAACCCACTCTGCACGAAGCCTGCCTGTTCCACCCTCCTCAGCATGCTTTCGAGTAAGTTAAATCCAATGTGTGTGTGTATTATCGTTTCTCTATCCAACGAAAACTGCATTGACCCCCTCCCCTCCATTCTTAAGCTAGATGTTGTGTCATCATCGCCAGGGTCTCCTGCACCAAACGTCGACCATTACTTTTGCTAAGAATCCCCGCACTTTTTCTCCTCTCAAAACCGAACCCTCCGTGTAGTAATCAACTCACCCGGGCGGAAAATTTTCCCGAATTATTGCTGAATTTACACTTCCTGGCCCTGCTGGCCACTCCCCGCACTCCCGGTCAATGTATATAATTCTGCACAAGTCTGACTGCTCCGCTGGCACTCTACCCACTCCTCTCCTCGCTAATGTTTTGCAAGGGGACACCGTCGATCGTACCTCCGCTTGACCATCCTGATTCCCTCTTATCAGTCGCGACCCCTTAAATCGTCCAGCGCCTCATGCAGTGGGTGGGCTGTGTCTGCAGCTACTCTGAGTTGCCCTTCGCCTGCATCTGCAGTGGAGAGAGGAAGATAAAGTGGAGAAGGAAATACAAGTGGAGAGAGGGAGATACGTGGAAGGGGAAGATACAAGTGGAGAGAGGAATACAAGGGAGAGAGCGGACAAAAGTGGAGAGAGGGAGATACAAATGGAGAGAGGGAGATACAAGGGGGAGAGAGGGAGATAAAGTGGAGAGAGGGAGATACAAGTGGGGGAAGGAGATACAATGGAGAGGGGAGATACAAATGGAGAGGGGATACAAGGGAGGGGAAGATACAAGTGGCGAGAGGGAGATACAGGGAAGAGGAAGATCAGTGAAGAGAAGATACAAGTGGAGAGGGGATACAAATGGAGAGAGGGAGATACAAGTGGAGAGAGGAAGATACAAGTGGAGAGAGGGAGATACAAGTGGAGAGAGGAGATACAAGTGGAGAGGGGAAAGATCAAGTGGAGAGAGGCGGACAAAAGTGGAGAGAGGGAGATACAAATGGAGAGGGGGAGATACAAGTGGAGAGAGGGAGATACAAGTGGAGAGAGGGAGATACAAATTGAGAGAGGAAGATACAAGTGAGAGAGGAGATACAAATGGAGAGAGGGAGATACAATTTGGAGAGAGGAAGATACAAGTGGAGAGAGGGAGATACAAGGGAGAGAGGAAGATACAAGTGGAGAGAGGAAGATACAAGTGAGAGAGGAAGATACAAATGGAGAGAGGGAGATACAAGTGGAGAGAGGAAGATACAAGTGGAGAGAGGAAGATACAAGTGGAGAGAGGGAGATACAAGTGGAGAGAGGAAGATACAAGTGGAGAGAGGAAGATACAAGTGGAGAGAGGAAGATACAAATGGAGAGAGGGAGATACAAGTGGAGAGAGGAAGATACAAGTGGAGAGAGGAAGATACAAGTGGAGAGAGGAAGATACAAGTGGACAGAGGAAGATACAAGTGGAGAGAGGAAGATACAAGTGGAGAGAGGGAGATACAAGTGGAGAGAGGAAGAACAAGTGGAGAGAGGAAGATACAAGTGGAGAGAGGAAGATACAAGTGGAGAGAGGGAGATACAAGTGGAGAGAGGGAGATACAAGTGGAGAGAGGAAGATACAAGTGGAGGAGGAAGATACAAGTGGAGAGAGGAAGATACAAGTGGAGAGAGGAAGATACAAGTGGAGAGAGGAAGATACAAGTGGAGAGAGGAAGATACAAGTGGATAGAGGAAGATACAAGTGGAGAGAGGGAGATACAAATGGAGAGAGTGAGATACAAGTGGAGAGAGGAAGATCAAGTGGAGAGGGGAAGATACAAGTGGAGAGAGGGAGATACAAGTGGAGAGAGGGAGATAAAGTGGAGAGAGGAAGATACAAGTGGAGAGAGGAAGATACAAGTGGAGAGAGGCAGACAAAAGTGGGGGAGAGGAGATACAAATGGAGAGAGGAGATACAAGTGGAGAGAGGAAGATACAAGTGGAGAGAGGAAGATACAAGTGGAGAGAGGGAGATACAAGTGGAGAGAGGGAGATACAAATGGAGAGATTAAGATACAAGTCGAGAGAGGAAGATACAAGTGGAGAGAGGCGGACAAAAGTGGAGAGAGGGAGATACAAATGGAGAGAGGGAGATACAAGTGGAGAGAGGGAGATACAAGTGGAGAGAGGAAGATACAAGTGGAGAGAGGAAGATACAAGTGGAGAGAGGAAGATACAAGTGGAGAGAGGGAGATACAAGTGGAGAGAGGAAGATACAGTGGAGAGAGGAAGATACAAGGTGGAAGGAGGCGGAACAAAATGGAGAGAGGGAGATACAAATGGAGAGAGGGAGATACAAGTGAAGAGAGGAAGATACAAGTGGAGAGAGGCGGACAAAAGTGGAGAGAGGGAGATACAAATGGAGAGAGGGAGATACAAGTGAAGAGGGGAAAGATACAAGTGGAGAGAGGCGGACAAAAGTGGAGAGAGGGAGATACAAATGGAGAGAGGGAGATACAAGTGAAGAGAGGAAGATACAAGTGGAGAGGGGCGGACAAAAAGTGGAGAGAGGTAGATACAAATGGAGAGAGGGAGATACAAGTGGAGAGAGGAAGTACAAGTGGAGAGAGGCGGACAAAAGTGGAGAGAGGGAGATACAAATGGAGAGAGGGAGATACAAGTGAAGAGAGGAAGATACAAGGGAGAGAGGCGGACAAAAGTGGAGAGAGGGAGATACAAATGGAGAGAGGAGATACAAGTGGAGAGAGGTGCACAAAAGTGGAGAGAGGGAGATACAAATGGAGAGATTAAGATGCAAGTGGAGACAGGCGCACAAAGTGGAGAGAGGGAGATACAAGTGAAGAGAGGAAGATACAAGTGGGAGAGGGCGCACAAATGTGGAGAGAGGGAGATAAAAATGGAGAGATTAAGATACAAGTGAAGAGAGGCGGACAAAAGTGGAGGAGAGGTGGACAGAAATGGAGAGAGGCGGACAAAAGTGGAGAGAGGCGGACAAAAGTGGAGAGACGGAGATACAATTGGAGAGAGGGAGGTACAAGTGGATAGAGGTGCAAAAACATGGAGAGAGGTGGGAGAAATGGAGAAGGAGGAAAAATGGAGAGAGGGAGATACAAAGGGAGAGAGGGAGATATAAGGGGAGAGAGGAAGATAAAAGTGGAGAGAGGCGGACAAAAGTGGAGAGGGGGAGATACAAATGGAGAGAGGGAGATACAAGTGAAGAGAGGAAGATACAAGTGGAGAGAGGCGGACAAAAGTGGAGAGAGGGAGATACAAAGGGAGAGAGGGAGATACAAGTGGAGAGAGGTGCACAAAAGTGGAGAGAGGGAGATAAAAATGGAGAGATTAAGATGCAAGTGGAGACAGGCGCAAAAAAGTGGAGAGAGGAGATACAAGTGAAGAGAGAGATACAAGTGGAGAGAGGCGGACAAAAGTGGAGAGAGGGAGATACAACTGGAGAGAGGGAGATACAAGTGAAGAGAGGAAGATACAAGTGGAGAGAGGCGGATAAAAGTGGAGAGGGGGAGATACAAATGGAGAGAGGAGATACAAGTGAAGAGAGGAAGATACAAGTGGAGAGAGGGGGACAAAAGTGGAGAGAGGGAGATACAAATGGAGAGAGGGAGATAAAAGTGGAGAGAGGAAGATACAATGGAGAGAGGCGGACAAAAGTGGAGAGAGGGAGATACAAATGGAGAGAGGGAGATACAAGTGAAGAGAGGAAGATACAGTGGAGAGAGGCGGACAAAAGTGGAGAGAGGAGATACAAATGGAGAGAGGGAGATACAAGTGGAGAGAGGTGCCAAAAGTGGAGAGAGGGAGATAAAATTGAGAGATTAAGATAAAGTGGAGACAGGCCCAAAAGTGGAGAGAGGGAGATACAAGTGAAGAGAGGAAGATACAAGTGGCAGAGAGGCGCACAAAAGTGGAGAGAGGAGATACAAATGGAGAGCATTAAGATACAAGTGAAGAGAGGCGGACAAAAGGGAGAGAGGGAGATACAAGTGGAGAGAGGAAGATACAAGTGGAGAGAGGCGCACAAAAGTGGAGAGAGGTGGACAGAAATGGAGAGAGGCGGACAAAAGTGGAGAGAGGGAGATACACTTGGAGAGAGGGAGATACAAGTGGATAGAGGTGCACAAACATGGAGAGAGGTGGACAGAAATGGAGAGAGGAGGACAAAAGTGGAGAGAGGGAGATACAACTGGAGAGAGGGAGATACAAGTGGAGAGAGGCGCACAAAAGTGGAGAGAGGCGGACAAAAGTGGAGCGAGGCGGACACAAGTAGAGAAAGGCGGACACAAATGGAGAAAGGCGGATACAAATGAGTGAGACTGACAAAAGTGAAGAAAGGCAGACAAAAGTGGAGAAAGATAGCAAGAAAGAGCCCGAGAATAAAAATATGTAACAAGAGAGGTTGGGAAAAGAGCGATACGTAGAAATACCGACGATGGAGAGAGACACGTCTTTAGAAAGTGGATACGAATAACATACGATTCTGAACGCGATTTCTGTTAGCACAACTCCATTATACCTATCACCTGTTCATTGTCTTCTCAACATTCTTATTAAAGTAAACAAGTGCAAGATTCATCTTGAGGGGCATCTCATACCTGGTGATTGCCTCAATTTTAAAGTTGTCAGCACTAACCGGGTAATATGATCTTTACTGTCTCAGAAAATTTCCTAGTGTCCTCTCAGGTTCGGTCTATCTGGAAGACCAGGCCTGATTGGGGATCTGAAATACACAACACCGGGCCGAAGGCTAGCGAGCTAACCACTGTGTTAACGTGAATCCCCTCTACTAGCAGGGACATGTTTGAGGTTTGTGAAGAGCGCGAGCCTCACATATTGTGGGGCTGGGTTAGGAGGTATAGGTAGTCAGGGTTTCACTCCCGTAGCGAACGGCCGAACTGTCGTCCGGCTGCGCTCAAGCCGTTGTCAACACAACTACTAACCGTTACACCAGCGAGCTCCTAAAATGTCTCTGTGGCCCCGCTTGTTTAGAAAAAAGGAACAAAAACAGAAGCAATGATCAACCAAAAATTCCGAACAACAAAGATTCATCTAAAAGAACACCCGTTGAAACATGTAAAGAGCTTCAAGTACTTATGAAGTATAATGTCATCAAATGACAAATCAGAAGAGGAGAACAAAAATATATGTAATGATTCAAATCAACTCATTTGACAAATGGCACCAATACTAAAAGAAAAAAAACACGTATCAGTAGATTCTAAAAAAGCACTCTATCTTCCTTCCAACTCTATTCTACCAATGCCAAACCTGGACAATGACAGAAACGGAGAAGAGAAAAATTACAACGACGGAAATGAGATTCCTGAGAAGAATACTCAACACGTTAAGAAGAGAGAAAGTCCAGAAATGGTGAAATCAGGACTACAGTGTGTGTACCTCGCAGGGCTAGAATTCAATAGACAACGGCAAGTTAAATGGTTTGGCCATATAACTAGATTACCAGCTGACATTATACCACAACAAGCAATGATGTACAGAACAAATGGAAATCAAATCAAATCAAATCAAATCAAATCAACTTTATTTTAAAAGGGTCACAAATTGGGCACGCAGGCCCGTCTTACATTCGGCCCTTGCAATCACTCATCTTTCGTTCATCAATAGTGCATTATACATTTACATAGGAAGAAAAATAAATTGCCAAATGAATGTTGTAAACATAAACAATGCAAATTATCATGTTATGAGGCACATCTCCCACCCACCCACACCTCATCCCACACACATCCACCCACACATACACCCAGGGACACATAATACCTCACCAACCGACCCATCCCCCTCCCACAATCCCCACCCACAACACTACCCTCACCCTTCCCCCAACCCCCCACTTACCACCCAACAAACACCCCCCCCAAACCCCCACATCACGCACCCACCCACATACACATCCTAACCCCCCAACACCATCCCCCACACACACTTCTTCCCCCCTCCCACACCCCAACCACCCATACCCAACCAACCTCCATCGACCATCATTCCCCACCCAACACACACCCCACCAACCCACACATCACGCACCCCCTCACATCCCCCAAACCCCTACACAAACATCCCCCCACAGACATCCCCCTACTCACAAAAACATCTCCCTACCCACCTATATATCCTCAATCCATCCACACAGACACCCCACCACCCACACATACATCAACCCCCACCCACAATGCACTAACTTCATCCCCCACCCACACATATCCCCCCCCGTCCACACACTCCCCCACCCACCCCATATTTCCCCCCCACCCCACACACAG